>WTSP01017515.1:4536-35714 GCA_025331215.1 Actenoides lindsayi
TCCTCTCCTCTCCTCTCCTCTCCTCTCCTCTCCTCTCCTCTCCTCTCCTCTCCTCTCCTCTCCTCTCCTCTCCTTCAGTGCATAGTACTTTCAGAGTGCTTTGTTTGATGACTTTTCTCTCACTTAAACTGAAGAATTGAATTTTTCTCCAGTCTTACACACCTTCCTTATTAAAAGATCCAGTTTACTTCAGTAACACCAGCTGGTGCAACACATGCACCTGTGGCCTGTTGATGTCACGGTTATATGACAGGATGAGGGCATCATGATGACAACCTCATTCAGTTGGGAGGTTCTTCAGCTCACTTCACCATTGGGCTTTCTCAATGGTCTGGACATTGTTTTTTTCATGCACTGGGTTGATCACTATTTACAGTATCTTTCACTGTTTGACTTTTAAGTCACAGGCTGTTGAGTTTTTCTGTTCCTTGCTTGGAAGCCACTGTGAACTCTCTCTTATTTGCCAACAAGACACACTCAGAGTGAACTTTTAGATAAATCAGTATTTGTGCCAAAATTAATTAAAATAGTGGGATCCAATGAGAATATCCAGTTAATTAAAAGTAGGGTTCAGAGTAATTAATGCACATTTGTAAATTGAATACACAAAGCTAATTATACTCAATTATCACTTCAGTAGGAAGATCAGTGTCATTATGCATAGGAGTGATTGGCCTAAGGTCTTCCAGAAGACAAGGAGTAAAGCAAGGCCAAGACCCCACAGCTGATGTCAGCATGCCATTCTTGCTAAGCCAAACTGTGAAGAAGATACAAACACCTGTGTTATCTCAGGACAGATTGAAACCCTTTACCCCAACTGACAGGCAAAAGCATAGACACAGAGGAGTCTGGGTCCTCATTTAACCTGGTTACGTTTGGTCATCTCTAGGGGGTTTATTTCTAGCTAGTCTAAGAGGACTTCTGATTATCAACTGCAGTGCCTGATCCTGACTCATTGCTTCTTTTTCTCTAGCAATTTTACACAGCTTCCTCACCTAGCAGGAACAAAGGAGAATCTGCATCTGGCAGAGCAAATCCAAGCTGAGTGGAAGGAGTTTGGTTTGGATTCTGTTCAGTTGGTTCATTATGATGTCTTACTCTCTTATCCCGATGACACTAAGCCCAACTACATCTCAGTAGTGGATGAGCATGGAAATGAGGTACAGAAAACACCAGTTTTTGCAACAAGGGAACAAAATCACCTTCATACACCTGGGAAGCCTGGGATGGAAAGCTGTCCTCTGCTCTGTTAATAGTGTTGGGCCTGATCCAAAGTGCACAGAAATCAGGGGTTCCAGTTTGCTTTTATATTTTGTATTCTTTTTTTGTGCTAATGTGTGTGCTAGGAATAGTAATCATTACCCAGATTAATTTAGCATACTGACATATATGGATTAAAGGAGAATTATGTAAGAGAATTAAATTATGTAATTCAGTTGTTTTAAAATTATTCTGTTGTTTAGAAAGAGGAAACTAACCATGGTCAGCAGCGTTATTTTTGTTGATTCATTACACACTATTAGTGATTGTGCTAAATTCAGTTTCTTGAAAATTAGAGTTTAGGCCTTGAGATGTGCTATCACAAGTAACAACAGTTCATTACAGAGCAGCACTAAGTGCTCATAGAAGCTCCAGGGATGAGCTGAATTTTGTAAGCATTTTTTACTGTTATGACCTAACCTGATCTTATCTGATGTACTGAGATCATCTTAAGGGACCCTGTGTTCATTTAAGCAGGGTTCTGTGTGAAGAGTGGAGATGTGATTTGCAAGGACCTGCATACCGAAAAGGATGCCCAGTGCTTGAAGTTTTGAACGTTTTGGCCACTCCTTGTTTAGAATTTTAAAACTAGAGTCCTTTAAACTGCAAAAGCATATGAAGTGTTCCTGAATAGACAGTACTTCTTTTCCATATAGCCTGGTTTACTTTTTTTCTTTTCCTTTTTCCCACTAGATTTTCAACACATCATTATCTGAGCCTCCTCCTCCAGGATACGAGGCTGTTAGAGATGTGGTGCCGCCCTACAGTGCGTTTTCAGCCCAAGGAATGCCTGAGGTAACATAGCAGAATAGTAAAATAAAATAGAAGTGGAAACAGAAATAGAAGTAGGAACAGAAATCAAAACAGAAATAGAGACAGAAGTAGAAATAATAGAAGAGATGGAATACCACAATGTAGTGTAGTGTAGTGTACTGTAGCATAGCACAGAATAGCATAGAGTGATACAGAATAATGTGAAATTTCTGGGTCTTAGACCAGTTCAAAACCTGACATATCACAAGTAGGAATGACATCCTAGCTCATGTTCTTGGGGAGTTTTGTGATGCAACAATGTTCAAATTGAGCAGTCATATGCTGATTTTTTTTTTCCTCTAGTTTGAGGCAGAACTGGATATTATTTTTATATTTTCCTTAAAAATATGGTAATAAATCTTTAATGCTGTTACATTTATGTACCCAAGTGTACAATCTAATTTTTAAAATGCTGCTTGCCCAAGGCTCACACTGACAGGTCTAACTGCACAGTGTACAGTATGCTTGAAAATCCCTTTTGCTAGCATTTCTAGCTGGCAATAAAAGTGTTGATGTGATCTGATCTTAACACTAATCCTTTCTATCTTACTGTACAGATGGTACCAGCTGACAGGCTTTCTTTTATAAAGCTGGCCTATGTAACAGGAGATTTCTATCCTATGATCATTAGTGGTTTCAATTAATGTTTTTTAATATTGACATTTTTTTGTTGTTCTCAGTTTCTTTCCTGTCTATACATAGAATAATGGAGGTTGACAGGGCCCTCTGGAGGTCATCTGGTCCCATCTCTGCTTTAAAGTTGGATCTGACTTTGAAACCTGCTAACAATGGTCTTACTCACACAGCCCAGTATTAGAATCATGTACTTCCTGAAGTTCATTAATAAGCTGTTCAAGTCCAGAAAACAAAAGGTATACTGTATTCATTGCCCTCAGATAATTCAGAGGAAGCTGAAGAACCAACCAGACAGATAGTCTGTACCCTAGAATATGAGAGCTTTGAGTGTTTCAAGAATTGCAGTGGGAGTTTTGGAACATAGTGTAGGATAAACCTTAGAGGTTCTGTCTTCTATTGTAACATCATGTTCTCAAAGAAAGACAAAATAACCTCACTTCTTAGTTGGTTTGTGGACAGCTACAGTAAGTGATGGCACATGGGAAATAATAAAAACAAGTTTAAGAAGCTGCACCTTCCTTCCTTAGAAAATCATTTTAATTATATGTAAGAGCCTTGTTTCTGAAAAAACCCAACATCTAGAAGACAGATTATCTTTTCAAATTATGATGCTTATGTTGACCTTATAACACAATACTTTGATGAAGTCTCCAGGTACCTGGCTAGCACTGTTAGCCGTAACATTCTCCAGTGAGTAGCAGTTCTCTGCACCTGTACTGCAAACAGCATAAGAGAGAGCATATATATAGCTCAGCAGTGGGAGCACTCAGTGGGTTCAGGGCTCTTCTCTAAGGCCTGTTTATATATTTTATTTTAAAAACATTATATTATAAACAAGAGCTGAAATGAGGAGAGGGATATTTGGAACTTGCCAAGTGCAATCATCAGTCGTAGATTCTCTTTCTGCTCATTAATTTTGCAAATGATTCCTGTGTAAAGCTCCAAGTTCAGTGAAGGGAGAAGGCTGTAAAGTACCTGCATCCCACACTAACTGTAGTCTCACAAGCAGGCCACCTTTCTGGTAAGTGGGAGAAATAGTCAAAGTTCTTCATGCTGAGAGTATCGTTCTGCAACCTCAGGAAAAAGGCTATGAATACAGATTATATACTTTATATCAGATATGAAAGCTTCTTCTAAAGGTCAGAACTGTTCTTTTCTTTTTGTGATGACATCTACTTAATCAAATACATTATTTAAAAAAACCCTGTGAAGTATGAACAGATTTTCACCATAAAATGTTACTCTCATGTTAACTTGTTTTGCACTTTATTGTAGAACAAGGGCCCTGAATGTGAGAACCCTGCAGGTTGCTACTAATTGTTGTAATCCCAGCTCAGCAATTATGTAAGACAGACTGTTGAAATCATCATTTTTGTGTCTGTCTAAAACACAATAGTCTACAAATGTTGGTATTCTGTACAAGATATTCTAAAGAAATTATGTTAAAATGGAGTCTAAATTCATGAGAAGTCACTTGCCTCCCTGACTCTCACATGATCAAAGCAGAATTCATACCAGAGCCAGTCCCAAAGCTCATTGTTCCCAGCTTATTCTCTTAGTATGTCACATCCTCCTTTTGACACGCTCATTGACATTCTTGTTTCAAATCCTACCTCTTTCTTTCAGGGTGAGTTACTGTATGTGAATTATGGTCGCACTGAGGACTTCTTTAAGATACAACGTGAAATGGGAATTAACTGCACAGGAAAGATTGTTATTGCCAGATATGGGAAGATCTTCAGAGGAAATAAGGTAATGCCTCTATGTAAAAAAGTTACTTGTGCTGTCCTTCTGTTGATTTCAAGAGACTAAAACACTTAGCTAAATTGTTGTGGAGATTTTAGCATAACTGAGTTTTCACAGAGCTATGTTCAAATATGATTTTTAGTAAAAGATATAAAATATATATTTGATATGTATATAATAGTATATACATAGGATAAAAGTAGTAGGTTGGAAAATGTTACATATTTTTATATTCACTTGGGTACTACTATAAATTTTTCCAAAATATTAGAAACATTCTTGGGTGATACACTCTAACTCTGAACTATACTGTTCTTTCCTGTTGGTTAAGATGTGATTTAAGATGCCTATATGGTGTTTCTTTATAATGGTTTCTGTACACCAGGCAGAGACTATAACTACAGAAGGGTTGTTTAACATTATAAACTTGTGTATTCAATGTCCCTATCATTTAAATATTTTTAAACTACAGATTTCTGCAGATTTCCCTGGCCTGACAGGAAAGGACAAAATCATGTGCATGCTTCAGGCATACACTCAAGTTATTTCCTCAATAGGAATGTAAGAAGGCAGTCTATTTTAAATGTGTTTGGCTCTTGAACAAAAATTAGTTTGACTCTAATTTGGGCAGGCAATAATTTGTATTTCTCAGTTACCTAAGGGTATCAAACACTGAATCTCCTCACTGGAATGCCAACTCTTACTCTATGCTGTTGACTAATCTTCTGTGAGCTTTTAAATTGGTAATCCCTGGTTTGCATACATGCCATCTTCGCCAGTGACAAGTGACATGTAGCCCACATTCCTGGTCAGATAATATTTTTGCTAAGTGGTTCTCCACTCTTAAAAATACTACCTGAATGTAAAAGACTTATACATTGAAAAAGGTATTGCTGTCTATGAATCCCTTCTTAAAATGAAGTATAAACACCTCAGAGTTGCTAGTATCTAGAGGAGCAGTTGCTCCATGACTTGGAAATTATATGCCCTCGTGGCACAAAGGGATGATATGTTCATTCTGATGGTAGTATTTCTAATGCCTGTTTAAGTACTGAAGAATTTGGTAGCCTGTATAAAATCTGCAGAACTGTACTGTCATTTTCTAACTTCCTAATTATGTTCAACAATAAGATAGAGGATGAAGATCGGTACTGTATTTCCTGAAAAAAGGAATGGTGTTTCTGAATTAAAATACCCAAATTTAGAACTGTTGAGAATTAGTTGTCAGTCACGATACTTCCCTGTCATTAACTAGTAACAAAACAGATTGGGATGTCAGAATGACATGTATTTTTTATCGTTCTCACTTTCTACCAACCAGTATTGTACGATAACAAAGTCATATGAGAGCACTTTTTTCAATCAAGCCAGCATGCAGGTCAGGCCTTCTGGTGTAATGAGCCTCAGATACACACTCTTTGAAGTTAGTCTTGTTCACAGCCAAAGGCAGTTTCAAGCTCTTCAATAACAATCTTCCTGTGTAGTCTGAACCCTGAGAAACATTCCAAAGGTCATTTAGGTAAATAAGGTAAATACATGACTAACTGAAAGATAAGGCTGAATCTGTGTGATGCAGTTTTTTCCGTCCATGATGTGTACATTTCAATAGTAGGTTAATGGTATTGGTCTAGATGACAAAATACAAATTCAGGTTACATAGTAATACTGTAAAGGATGTTTTCCATGTTACTGCAGTTATCACCTAACAAAATTCAATGCAATAGCAAACTTCTTACTTTCATGTGGAACCTGTTGTCTGCATATATATTTTCAGGTAATTTTATGATATGAGGCAGTTGTAGGCCCTTTACTTAGCCCAAACCCTGTAAAAGGCCCTGAGGAGTAATCACTGTCATTTAAAATACTTCTTTTGCCCCTTGAACTCTGGTGTCCAGCTATAAAGGACCAGATAGGGACTGGAGATGTGCTTTGCAGGTGAAGAATGCTGAATTAGCAGGTGCCAAGGGAATTATTCTGTACTCTGACCCTGCTGACTACTGCGCCTCAGGAACAGATCCCTATCCAAATGGCTGGAATCTTCCAGGTGGAGGAGCCCAGCGTGGAAATGTATTAAACCTGAATGGGGCAGGAGATCCTCTGACACCAGGTTATCCTGCAAAAGGTGAGTGACGCTAGAGAAGTCATGCTCTGAGGGTCTGGTTTCAGGAAAGAGAGGGGAAGGTAATGGAGATATTCTTTCCCTCGGAACAAAACGCGTTTTATCTTAGTCTTTCTGTTGCTCAAAGGAGGCAATCTTGTGCTTCATGTCAGTCAGCCACTTCTGTAAGTGGTGCATGAGAGAAAGCTGAGGGAATGATAAGGGGCACAGTGCAGCACTGGGATGCTTAACTTCACACACACCCTGGGGGAGCACACACATACCCAAGTTAGCCCGGAGATCATGACACAAGTATTTAACAGCTGAAGCACTAGTATTTTCTTTCTGTTTCTCATCAGTAAGTCAGAAGGAGCCAGTCTGAAGAGCTCACAGGTTTCTTTGCTTTTGCAGTTCTGCTTTCTGCTGGATTTGGGCTCCTTTGCCTCCATAAGAGCCCCTACTGGCATTGCTGAGATCTTTCATGCCAGGACTCATGTCATGTGGCTGCAGCTGAGGCTCTGAGAAGATGACCATTCCCCTCTGGTTCATCACATACATTTCATGCTTTGTCAGTGGCTTATTTGAGCTCTGTCTAAGCTGTTTCATTTAGCACCTAACCAAGATCATTTTGACTGAAATGCATTAAGAACCATTCATGCCAGCACTTGAGCCAGTGTATCTTAGTGAGGCAGTCACCTCAAGAAGAGCAATCCCTAAGCAGTGGGGGAAGTTACCACTAACCAGCACTACCAACTTGATCTGGAAGAGGGTACATATTTACAACAGCAGCATTGTAGGAAGCAGACCATGAGGCCAATCTCTGTTTTGTCATACTAGAGTCACTGATCTTGTAGATGAATCCCTGCCTGCTTCCCCCAAGGAAGGTCCCTCTGAATGTTGTACTAAGAAGGAAACTATTCTTTTCCGTACCTGCTGGCTTGCAAACATCAATTTTTTTCCATATTGTGAAAATGAAGATTCTAAGTTGTAAAGAAAAGCATGATTTGTATTTGAGCTTCATCTGAACAAAACCTAGACTTCATTTTGTTAACAAAAATAGCAAAACAAAATATTCAGTAGCAGATTTTATCTGCATCTCTTCTCAAGTGGCAAAATTTTTTTAGTTCCCAGCTGAATGTTATAAGTGTCAGACTATGGTCTCCTTCTTTGCTCTTATTCTTTCTCTGTGGCTTAATCTGAAGTTCTTTCCCATGGAGAGAAATATTTCTATCTAAAACCATTTCAACACAAAAATTAGCAATTTTAAAATTTCCATTCAGCTCTAAATGCATGACTGAAGACACTATGGGAGAACCTTTGTTAGTGTCTATCTGAAAATGTAAAGGAATAAAATCACTGAAGAAAAGTCAGCCCGACTTTGAGGGAAGTGAAATGATTATTCCTGACTCCAGTGTTAGAGCTGTGCTGTGAACCGTGCAGATTCCTTCTGGGAGCTGTAAATATGAAAATAAATACCTGTCTTTTGCTTTCAGAATACACCTACCGACTAGACAAAGGCAATGGTGTAGGTCTTCCAAAAATTCCAGTTCATCCCATTGGCTATCACGATGCTGAGTCACTTCTGCGGTAAGTGTATGGGGGACCTGAGTTTTAAGCAGAATGTTTTTTAAAAGTTACGAGAGTATTTGAAGAGGAAGGGAAAAGACCTTTGCACTGTGCTTATAACATAGTTGTTGAAATATTGTTTGTTTGTCATTAGGCTCTCTGTAGGAGGTAAGCATGTTATCTGTTACTACATATCAGATATGTCCAGAGTGATCTGGAAAGGATCATTTGTAAAGTATCATGACCAGTCAAGTATTTTGAAGTTATAAAGTGCCTCTCAGTTTGAATAAAGACAAAATTTTTTCATGATGGCATAATAACCTCTATTGTGAAAAAGACCACAAATGATGCCAAGGAAATGCCATGCATGCTTGATGGGACAGTATCTGTATTGCCCTCTGTTAAACGAAAGTGTGTGCTTTCTTTCATCAGGTGTATTATGTTGCATAAATATGAAATGGTGCTAGCGAAGTAATATAAGGTTGCTGAGGAAACTGAAGTATTTATAGGGTATTTAATATACATCTACATGTAAGTATGCTTACTAAATGTGCAAGTGACATGAAGAAAAACTACCAGCTTGCCAGAGGACAGCATTAAAATTCATGATTATTTTAACAAACCTAATAACTTCTCTGAAAAAGCTAAGATGTGACAGAGTTGGCACGTGTATCATTCCCCTAAAAATGTACCAGTAATCATCCGTATCAGCTGGAGAGATGTATCCCTGCAGGATATGTAGGAAATGCCAAGGCTGTCACCAGTGCCATGGAGAAGTGTTCAGGGCACTAAGTGAACATGATCTTGAATGTGTATATGTGTACGGATTTTACATCTAAATCACATGAATAATCATTCTGCTCTGTCTGATGCCTCTGTTTGAAAATTGAGTCAAGAAAAATCTATATTGGTTCTTTAAGCAGGTTTCCCCTGAAGTGTTGAAGCTATTTATTTTTATATGAGGCAGAATTTTACTGTCGTCGGTGGTTTTGCATACCTGTTGTTCATTAACAGTATTCTGGTGTTTTTCCTATTTCCTCCCAAACTTCCACGGACTAATACATTTCCAAACTCTCTTTTCTTTAAAACTTTAAGGTCATCACTGTTATGAGGATTACTGCTCCTAATGATAATGATAGAGGTTAAAACCGCTCTTTTTTCCACTGCCAGTTATTAGTGGTTGAGCAGATGAATATGTTTAAATATGATTTAAATAAATATCTCTTCAGTAAGTTGTAAATAATTCCAGAACTTGGTTTTAGTAATTATGAATTAAATATAAATCCTTTAAAAATACTGTGTCCTTGTTTTCGCTTTTGTCTTGAGAAATCAAACCTAGTTATTCTTGCTATCATATTTTTATATCAAAAATATACTGAGGTCTTGAAGAGATGCTGAAGTGTTTTGTGGAGTAAAGCTTGACTGAAGTATGCACTTACGTTAAAGAATATGCTTTCATTTACAATAAATACATTTTGCCTAATAAGAATCAGAACATTCAGCATACTCTTCAGTATTTTTTCATGTTTCTCACAAGTTCATGACAAAATTATAAATCCTTTAGAATAGGTTGATAAGCATGGGTGATTGTGATCCATGGAATTACTGCATTTCTAGTTTCATTAACTGAGAAAATCATCTCACCTTTGACAATGGAACAAGAAAAGGTGACTCGAACTGATCATGTTTCTCCAGTTTTAGACATCTTTGAAACACATTAATTCTGTCTGTGCTACAAGATTAAACAGTGTCCAGGGACAGGAACTAGAAGACAACTGCCTATGCTGTTAAACTGTTAGAACGATCCAAGTTACTCTGCTAATTCAAATGCAAATTTAGTTCAAGGCAGTAGAAAGTTCCAGGGACCATTTACAACAGGGAGTTTGTATTCAGAACCTTTGGAGGCCAACACTGTTTCCAGGATAGCTGTAGGCCATTCCAAGCTGATATCAATGCCCAGGACTATTCTTTTGTGTTAATTTGGTAGTCTTTATGTAGCTAAAAAGACAGATTATTGTTCTGTGGAAGCTTGCATTATAAAATTTTCTAAGACGGAGACCATCACTCTGGTCTTTGTGTGCATAAGACTTAACAAAGTGTGGTTCCTAGTTCCTCATTTTTTCTTGGCGCTATTGTAAGATGTCTGTAACTATTAATTTTTTTATTTTTATTTTTTTTTTAAATAATAGTAATATGGGAGGATACGCACCACCACACAGTAGCTGGAAAGGAAATTTGAATGTATCTTACAACATTGGTCCTGGTTTCATAACAAGTTATTCTACAAGGTCAGTTTTGTTTCATAAGGAAAGCATGCTTGAGATCCAGTTTCATTTGAAAAACATCTAGCCTTTGACAAACTATTTGATGAGACTGGTTATTTTTTTTTGAGAACTGAATATTTTGATTGTCCTTTTAAAATTCATGTGGATCCAGCTGCTAGTCTTACCTACTGCCTTACATAAAGCAGTATTAACCTACAAGTCAATTTTTCCAGAAAAAAAGAAGCTGTAACTACAATGTCATTTTTATTGCTTCAAATGTTTTTTAAACTGATTTAGTAATTACGGTTTAGGACTAATGTCTGGGTGTTTCAATATTGGCTGAGCTATCGTAGTGACTTCATATGAACTGTTTGACCTTTTCTCTATGTCTTAGTCATACTACATAAAAAATTCTTTCTGAAAATATACAGACAACTCTTGAGGATGAGTTGTTGCACCTCCAGCTGTGTTGTAGATAAACAAACCAAGTCTCTTGATGCAACTCAATTTGTCTGATTTTCTGCTGCCTGAGGTGCCACATCAGTGTTGACTGTACTGGAGTCAGATCTGATTTGCACCAACCTCTAGATGATTAGAACTATTTACCTTTTTAATATTAGATGGTTTCAATTCACTCTTCCAAATTTAAAAACTATCTGCTAGCAAAAAATCTTTGAATTTGGAATTCTGAGCCTGTTGTCCACATGAATCTTACAAACATTAATACCAGCTATAGTTTTTAAGGCCTAAATGCTGTTCTCAGTTGCACAAGTATAAATGCAGTAAAAACTGCATTGAAATCTTTTCAGATATATTTTGGTTTAATGGGAGCTAAATCTGGCTGAAATGGTTTCCTTACAATCTATATTGTACACTTCTGAAATATGTCAAGGCATTTTATTATCTAATCTGGTGGATTTTCTCTGGATTTTCTTCCCTATACACTAGAAAGGTGAAAATGCACATTCATAGCAAGAATGAAGTAAGAAGGATTTACAACGTGATTGGTACCATCAGAGGCACAATGGAACCAGGTAGTCATTTGTCTTCAGTGTAATGTGAGTGTTCACTGACCTCTGCATGCACTTCATAGGTACAAATGGGGAAATGAGGAATATAGTTTTCTCTGAAATATTGCACTACATAATCATTGATGTTGTAATATTTATTGCGCCAGCTTTCATATAGTTCAGGGTATGTCAGCACTTTCACTGTCAGTGCTCATTTTCAAGGGGGAGTCATAACCAAGACAGAAATACTTGTCTTCAGGCAAGTAACTTTGCAATTAAAAGAATATTCTTAGGTGGATGTTTTTCCCTGCTAACACAGGAAAGGATTTTGCATTCCATCTGAAGACATCATATCCACTATTGACTTTTTGTCTGTTTCAATCTCTTATAAGCAGTGTGATTTTACAGTCTAAAAAATCAGATAAATAGGCATCCCTAGGAAGATGATAACATCATTTAACTCATAACTGCAGCACTTCCCTGTTGCCTGAAACACAACTGTTAATCATATTATAATAGCACTATGATCTTTTCAGTCACATCTCTGTCATGATTTGGACAACCCATTTTATGATTGACTATGTACACATTCAGAGAAGTACTGCATTCAGAGCACCTTTAGTGTTGTGGCTTGGCATGCTGTACAACTAGAGTCAGTGGGTCAGTTTTACCATGAAATACACTATTGTAAAATATGGAAAGATACCTCTGTGTTTAGAGGAAAGCTGCAGTAGTTCTAGTAATAGAAGTAACAGGGAGTTTAAGAGGTTTTAATTATTATGGGATCAAGGTATTGTGTTTGACAAATTCTTTAGCACTGGCTGAAAATGCAGAAAAGCATCTTTGAAGATTTAAAATGTCTTTTGCTTTTCTATCATGCATAGTATAAACTATTAAGCTTTGTTGCCTGATACGTACATGGAAAATTAGAAATTACTTAAAATTAACATCTCTATGGCAGGAAAAAGGTGGTTTTTTTAGTAAACTTCCATAAAAAATTTCTCCAGACAGATATGTCATTCTGGGAGGCCACCGTGACTCCTGGGTATTTGGTGGCATTGATCCTCAGAGTGGCGCAGCTGTGGTTCACGAGATCGTGAGGAGCTTTGGAAAACTGAAAAGGAAAGGTAATATAATGATGGAATGAAGCACACCAAAATTGCTACTCTCAGCATTGCCCGTTTTTTTTTCCTCTGGGATTGAAGTATATACTTAAAATTAAACACATGTATCTCTACTGATCTCTTGAAGAAGCACACTGCTTTGCAGCTGTTAACTAGTTCCAGTTACAACGTTGGTATATGTGGGGTACTTCTACTCAAGGGCAAATACACCTAAAGGAAAACGAAACACAAAATGGTGGATACTGAAGTATGACATTTAAGCACAGTTGATTATTGTGTATTTGAGGTTGGATGTTTCAATGGTCCTGTAAAATTCCTACAGTGGCGAACTGTTCAAGGCTTCATCAGGGCACCATCAAGAGCCTTCTCAGCACTTGACTAGTTTGGAGAGAGACCCAAGAATAAATAAAGCATGTCTGTGTAATGCAGAGAATAAGCTGTGCAAATGTAGTAGGAGGTAATGGTTAAAAATACTTCATACCTAGTTACATTAGAATAGGAACAAATGTCAACTGTACCAAGTTTCTGCTGCTGTCAGAGCAAATGCCAGCTCCCTATCTGACATCCCATAGAAAGAAGCTCTGACATAACTCAGATGATGTGCTAGAGAAGCTTTCTTTGCCTACGCATTACACTTAAAACCTATTGACATTTAGTTTTCTTTCCGTTCCCTCACAGTGATTGGATATTATGGGAAACTGTCTTTGGAATGCAGGATCAGAAAAAAAAAAAAAAATAGGGGTGAAAAAGAAAGGGAGCAAAAGAAGAAAAGATTCCAGTAGCCTCAAAGAAAACTTTGGGCAGAAATACAGAGACAGGGCAATAGACCATGTTCCATTTGGCCTGGATTTAAATCGAATGAAGAACTTCAAATGAAAGATCTTTGTTTTGAAGGTGATCTGTCAAAGTTACAGGGAATTTCTTAGGTTTTGAAATCTGGTATCTGGAAGACAGGTGAAAGAAAATTTAGTAATAGATATGAAAATATTCAAAATGCTTTTCTGTCAAATTAGACACTGGTATACAACAGGTACTAAACTGAACAGAGCAAAAAGAGTGAAAAAGGTTTCTTTCAAGAATTTGTGCACGAGCACATTATTTTTCCTTGTTCATTTTTAAATTTTAGAAAATGTCCTTACCATTAAGGCTCAGAGAAGAAAATACATTATTTGACACAATACTGAAGTAGAAATGAGATTGCTACAAAATTAGTAAACCACTTTTATATTAGGTTAGTGAAGGAGTTGGTGTTAAGGGCCTTAAACACACCTTTCTCCCCACAGATCAGGATAAAAGATGAGCCCTCTCAAAATGACATTTGCTTTCACATTAGTTGCCATATAGCAAGCAGTCTTTATTTCTGTAGTACAGTATTCATGGTCTTTTATTGCAGGATGGAGGCCAAGGCGAACAGTGATATTTGCAAGCTGGGATGCAGAGGAATTTGGCTTACTAGGATCAACAGAGTGGGCTGAGGTAAACCAATAGTGTTCAAAGAGAAATTTTCACAGTGGCAGATCTTTGTACTAGAAAGCAACACTTCTTGCTTGCCTGCCTGCCTGCCTCCCTCCCTCCCTTCCTCATTTCCTTTTGAACTACAAAGAATATACGTCTCCTTGCAATATATGATGTCTTTCCCTGAAACAGCTGTTACTTCTGTGCATGGGAAAATAGTTCTGAGCAAAAAAAGAGTTCAGCAGCATTTTCTTCTTTTCTTTCTCATAGGAAAATGCAAAAGTACTGCAAGCACGAGGAGTGGCTTATATCAATGCAGATTCCTCCATTGAAGGTACATAGTTGTGACTTGTGTTTTCCAGGAACAGTGGTGGTATATACAGATGACTGGGAGGCATTTTGGCTTGGAGATCCATGAAGGATTTTGTTGCATTAGTTCAGGACTAGATACGTGGGGAAGCCATGACCGGAATCATATAGTGTCCTTCAGATAGTTCTGCTGCTATAGGGAAGAAGTTCATTATAGTGGCTACATGATTTGGGACGACATGGGGAGGGACAAGAAGTGGTGTGCTCCTGTCATCAGTTCTATGGCAAAGTCAGCTTCTCCTCTTGTAATATGGATAATAAACATAGGGGCATAGAAAAGCTCTTAAGGATTGCTTCAAAAGCTGGGCTGTAATTCAACCTAACCAATAAAAATGCACTGACAAGATCACAGAAGAACTCTTCTACAGGGAGAATCAGCTTGTTCCATGTAGAGAGTGTTTCTTTATAGTCCCTTTTCTCCTGAGTAGAACTTGCTTCTTCGAATAAACATTTTTGTCCGTTTTTCAGGAAACTACACGCTACGAGTGGATTGCACACCACTGATGTACAGACTGGTGTACAGTCTGACTAAAGAGGTAATGTTGCTTGAAATCTTTAGCCAGCATCTTCAGGGGATATCCTTACTGGATAGAACTCTGTATATAAAATAAGGTGTAAGATGTTTCTTTCTTTGCTGACTGCAATATCCTTTAAGTCAATAGCTAGGTAACTGAATCTTTTTCCCAGGAGTGTCAAAGGGATTTCAAGCTTATACTGTTAAATTATTAGCTGTTCAGGATTAGGGGATTTTTCCACTCCTCCTGTGAAAGTATTCTTTCTAAGAACAAATTGAAAAAATGCTGTGAGACAGAGTACGAAACAAACACTACTAAGGTGCCCATGGTAGTGGGAAGCTCTTGCTTCCTTTAGACAGGGTAAGATGTAGGATATTCCTTGGTTTGAGAGTGAGTCTTAGAGGCTTGCACTAAGGGCTTTCTATATCTGCTTTTCTGTTGTTCATCTGTATTAAAGCATGAACATTTAGTCTTCTCTCTGTGTGTTTTATATACATATGTACATTCAACTACTGTATATATTCTTTGACTCTATCTGTCTTCATCTGCTGTATATATTCAGTCATCTTTTCCAGTGTTAATAATTTGTTATTTCTTGGAAAATGACGTTAGACTGATAAAAAAGTAAAGGAAATGTAATAAATCAGTATAATCATTTTCTGACAATTGGAAGACAACAAATAAAATGTAACTTTGTTAAAATTAGGTGCCCAGATAAAGATATTTCTGTCCTGAACTGCAGAAGAGCTGATCACCTGCAGTTCCCATGGTAACCTGTGCTAAGTGCAGGTGTTCAGAATGGCCAGAAAATCAGGTCAGCAGAGTCTCAGTTTGGACACCAAGAGCCACTGTTAAAATGTTGACCTACATACCAGTAAACATAGTTGCATAGCCCTTCCTCAAGCTGGGAAGCAGCAACAAAGGCTGATGAATGCATGTAACCACAGCGTGTTAGTAGCTGTTGTCTGAAGAGAATGCTGATCAGAAAGCAGGTTGTGTGTGATCCCATCCAAAGTTAGTCTGTGGTGAGAAGTGTTAACATGGTTCTATGAACAATTTGCTTAATGACCAAAAGAACAAATATGTTAGTTTTAGTTTGCTTCCTATTGTGGAGTAATTCTTAGTAGATATATATTAATAACAGAATAGATATTAATAATCTTTAAAAGATTAAAGATAATGAAACCTCACCAATCAAAAGAAAAGATGAAAAAATACCCAGAGTGTTCAGCTTGCTCAGTAATCTGGAAAGTAGTCAGAGTGATAGAAATGAACTTTAGGGTGATCATAATTCGTATACCTCTGTAGTAACTATGGTGACGTAAAAAACCAAGTACACTTTGCCCTTCTAAGGTTACTGCTGCATCCCTGGAAATAATTTAGAAAACAGTTTCCATATAAACCAATACAAAATTGAAATTTCCTGCCAGAGAGAAACAAAAAGTTTTGGTTTTGTGAGGGATTTTTATGTAGAGTATTTAAATTAAATGGCTGAAGATCTTCTATGTAAGTATTAGGACTTAAATACTGACTTGAAATGTTTTTCTTTCCATGTGTTTTC
This sequence comes from Actenoides lindsayi, assembly GCA_025331215.1. Classification (NCBI taxonomy): domain Eukaryota; kingdom Metazoa; phylum Chordata; class Aves; order Coraciiformes; family Alcedinidae; genus Actenoides; species Actenoides lindsayi. Next base: position 20,954 of record WTSP01017515.1, read on the forward strand.
TTCCATCTAAAATTACCTATTTTTAGGGAATTAACTATTGCACTGGAAAATGCCATGCATTTGAAATGTTAAAATGGAAATGCAGAAAGGTTGAGGGACTTAAAACTGTCACTTATTCATTGCCCTAAGCCATAGGCTTTACATGACGACAGGTTGTAGATTTTTTTGCTTGGTAACAGTTAAAATTGTACCTTTTGTCTTATTTTACAATATACTTTTTCTAGATACCAAGTCCTGATGAGGGGTTTGAAGGAAAATCTCTTTATGAGAGCTGGTATAAAAAAAATCCATCGAGAGAATATAAAGAGGTCCCAAGGTCAGTGACAAAAGAAAATAAACAATATACCAGAAGTTATTAGAACTTGTAGAGTATGGGTTTTAAAGAAATACCCACTTGAAAAACTGAGCACCTAAAGGAAATGGTGTGATTCTCATCTGGCATAAATTTCTGAGTTTTATTGATTGCAGCTGATATACTATTGAATAACAGTTTTGTGAACTCGTCTTTGTAGCATGAACAGGAGGCTTTATATATGAAAAGTGAAGTGTTTGTGTAGTTTATAGAGATTTAGACAAATAAGGATAGTATGCAAAAGCCAGCGGCAGGCACCCTCAAGATGCTAACACAGCCTCTTTCCCTTGCACCTGCTTCCAGTCTCCTGGAATCTTCTCAATGATTAAAGACAGTGAGTTAAATTCTCCTGCTGAGAGTTTGATTTCTCTGACTGTCAGAATGGCAACTCTGCTTCTCTGAGAATGCAGTTTATGAGGTGCATGTAATTCAGGGGTCACAGGCAATTCATGGTATATTGACAGAAAGAGGGTACTAGGCAAAGACTATGTAGTGACTGTAACTGCAGAATAAATAATTGCCACTGTACTTGGAAGCAAACTAAAATTATACTTTATGTATTGTCACTCAAGGTATTTTCCTTTTTTCTTGTTAAAAGAATAAATAAATTGGGTTCTGGCAATGACTTCGAAGTCTTTTTTCAACGTCTTGGCATTGCTTCAGGCAGAGCACGTTACAGTAAAAATTGGGTAAGTCTGTGTCTTTATAATTTTGTCTCTCCTGTAACTGCTTGAATAATATCACCTGTAATTGAGCCATTTAGACTGCCAGCTTTTTGGAGTAGTTCAGTTTGGTGTGTCAGAATGTCACAGTTTAGGGTCAGGCCAGCCCCTTAGACCTATAACAGACGCTCTCTGTTAACCCCCCTCCCTCCCCAAGGGGGAAGAGAAAAGGAATAAGGGAGAGAAACTTAGCGATTAGAAAAGGAAACTAGAATGGCTGTAATGAAAATGAAATTAATAATTATAAAAATGGAATATATACAAATATATATATATAAGACCAGTATTGAACCCAACCCCCCTGATGGTAATTACATCACCGTCACCACTGATGATCAGGCACCAGGGGAGTCCCAGACCGGGCCCCGCAGCAGACGGGAGCTGTGTTCAGGAGCTGGATTCTGGTACCGGGTTCAGGAACACACAGATGGATTGAAGGCAGAACGGGCAGAGTCCTCCTGGGTGTTCCGAGGAAGGAACTTAAAGAGGACCCGAGCCAAGCCAAGCAAAATCTGGCAAAGCAGTCCACAAGGGGAGAAGAGCCCAGAGACCCTCCGGATCCCTCAGCTCTAGCGGAAATGATATGACATATATGAGATGGAATACCTCGTTAGTCAATTCAGGGTCACCTGTCCTGTCCGCTTCTCCCTGAGGGTGCCGCCTTTCACTTTTCTGCAGCCCCCCCCAATGTGGTACACATGATCCAGCAGTGGCCTTGATCTGCATAGCAATCCTTGGTAGTAACTCTAAACATGAGGTGTTATCACTGCTAGAGGTAGACACTGTCTGTGAGACCAGGCTGCTAACTTCAGAAAGTGCAGTTAATTAGAAGAATTGAGCTGAAAAGTAAAATTACTGAACAGAATTAGTTCTGTTCTCACTCAAACCAGGACACAGAATCGAGTCCCAGTTCATTACTAGAACTCTATGTGCTGCTACAGTACAAATATTTAATAAACAGGATGGTCAACTTGGTGTCAGTCAGACAAAAGGACTTTTGCTCAGGGTAGATGGATATGCTCAAAATTACTTGTGGCTGATGAAGGTTTATGAGTGGCTTATGATGACTTCTGAACAGTTTATAATAATTTATGAAGTTTTGAATTCAAAATGGTTCATGTTTTATGGAAAATACAGGTTTGACTCTGGAGCATACTGTGAGATGAGACTAATTAAAAAATGTTCAAGAAGCAACCTGTTCAATGTGGTCTTCTCCTCTGAAAAAGCATATCTAAAGACACAAACAGAAATGACTGTTGAGATCCAAGCAGTGAGAGGAAGGGAAATCTCACCTTAATTTAGCTAACTAAAAGTTATGTGCCTGTTCTTAGTTACCTTCTTTAGTCCCTCTATGTGGTCAGTAGAGACAGGTATCTCATCTCATTGTAGGCTGATGTCTAAGAGAGACACCACTGAGCAGTTCTTATCACCAAACTGTCTATAGTGGCTACACAGGATTAGTATGACCTGAACACTTAACTATCCAGTGCCTTGAATTCCACAGCAAAGGTTTTCAAGTGAAGATGAATTATCCACAGGTGAATAATGGTTTTGTTTGGGTTTGTTTGTTTGTTTCAGAATGTAGAAAAATATAGCAGCTATCCCGTTTACCACAGTGTCTATGAAACCTATGATATTGTGGAGAGGTTTTATGATCCCACTTTCAAGAATCACCTGACAGTAGCTCAGGTACGGGGAGGACTAGTGTTTGAATTGGCCAACTCCATTGTGCTTCCTTTCAACTGTAGAGATTATGCATCAGCTGTGAGAAACTATGCCAACATCATCTATAATTTGTCAAGGAATCATGAAGAGGAACTCGCAAAATACAGTGTATCTTTTGGTATGTACAGTCTTTCATTGCACTGCTCGTTCAGTGCTAGCAGTGCCTTATCTTAATGTGTGTCTTAGCCATGACCTGGTATTTACCTTGTGCTGTATGTACAGTAAATAAGACAAGAGCCACACCCTCCAATAATTTGAAATTTGAATATTTTGAATATTTTTTAATATTTTGCCACTAGTCTGCCTAGACTATGCCACTGCTAAGTAGAGCTAGCACTTAAAGTTGTGTGTTCTTTGACCTATGCGTGGTTTACTGATGGTGGCAACAAGAAGTCTTTGTCTTGGTTCCTAAAAAAATCTTACCGTTTTGCAGCTTTTGGTGTTGGATAATTCTCTGTCCAGTGCTGATCATAGGATAATTCAGGTTAGAAGGAACCTCCAGAGGTCTCTAGGTGAACCTGCTCAAGGCAGGGTCAGCTCTGAGGTCAGAACAGGTTGCTCAGAGATTTATCCCCCCTGGTCTTGAAAGATGAAGACAGAGACTACAAAACCATAGTGCTTGCCTGTCCTCAGGATAAAAAGATTCTCTTATATCCAGTCAGAACTTCTCTTGTTTCAGTTTATGGGCACATGATGGCAAGTGCAAGCACCATGAGAAGTTTGCCTCAGGGCTTGGTGAGGCAGGGCTGGTTCATCTCTGTGCCACAACAGGGATCTTGTGCTGACCTGTGAAATATTATTTCATGTTACAGGGATTCACAGTATGCCTCCTGCCTGAGAAGCTTTTATGTTTTTCTCAACATTATGTAGTATTCAGTTTAGGACTTGGCTGCTAATGACCAATATCAGGTACATCTGCATGCACACGCACACACCTTACAGACACATGCACACACACACGCATGCACACAGACACTTTCAGTCTTTCTCAGAACTCTGTATGTGTGGAGGGACGTATCAGTAAAATGCGAGTTGTTTGGATTTATAAAATCACAGATGTGCCTGAACAGTCTGGTTCTGGCAATCTGTGCTCTAGGTTTTGTTATTTCTGTACATTCTACAAGTATCAAATAATAAACAATATTCACAAAAATTCTGATTTCTAGCATCTCAAAGGCAAGTTTTCACACAGAATTCCATAGTCTTTAATATAGGAATATGGGTCATCTGTTTTTTGTTCAGTGAGAATTGACAGATCATGATCAGAGTGCAAGACACATCTTTAATTTGAAATATTTGGTTTGTTAAATGATTCAGTCAGAACTGGAAGTTAAATACTTCCTTCCTGCTCCTTTCAGATGCTCTCTTTTCAGCTGTGAAGAATTTTACAGAAATTGCTGCTAGCTTTCATGAAAGACTGCAACAAATAGATACCAACAAGTAAGTTTAACTCTATTTTTTCTTCCAGTCAAATACTTCACATAGTCCTCTGGGCTCAGGGGGCATAGTCTTCACTTGCATTTAGTCCCCTGAATAACCTTGGTGACAAATGTCTGTCAGTCATTTGTTTCATTAGAAGTCCTTATGTACTCCTGTCTTTAAGAATCTGGTTACTCTAGAAAACAAAGTATAGAAATGTTGTATTAGTGGACATCAGAGACACTGCAGAGCCTGGGAATCTACCCATTTTAGCTTCAAAAAGTGTCCAAGCTAATTGGTGTCAGTTGTTGAAGAGGTTTTAGTTGAGGAGTGGTGCCAGAGTGCTATGTGAATGTGACTAGAATGTTGGTTAGCATAAGCAGAGCCAGCTCAGGTGTGTAACTCCCTCTAAGCAGAGACACAGCCTAAGATTTTATTACTGCATTATCATTAAAAGGCAAATGTTGACTCATGGTCTTTTGTTGCCAGAACTTTAGTTTTCAAGATACCAATGCCACTTAATAAAATAAAAAAAAAGTTGCTGTACTATGACTGTAGTTGTGGCAAGCTTTTTTATGAGCTTTCAAAAAATTATATGCACCATATATGCCAAAAGGCCTAAGTTGCACTTGACTTAATTCTTGATTTATTCTTTGTAGGCCATGCCTGGAATAAGAAACCAAACTTCTTTTTATATATACATATGTGTATGTTACATTTCTTGGGAAGAATCTCATTTAGCCATATGCTTACCCTTATGGAAGACAAAATGAGAATAAAAGCCATTTTTTTAATGGCAGCAACTTTCAAGATAAATGAGCTAACAATAATTTCATATGTAAAATGTGACATTTATAACATATGACATGTATGTCACATTTTCAAAACGGTTTCATGGATGGATGGCCTAAATCTAAGGATTAATTCAAAGAAGCAGTTTCAGTTTCCATTTACACCAATGTAAAGTTGGAACTATTTCATTGGTGGTAGTAGGGTTACTCCAGGATTACGCTGATATAAATTTTACCATTTTTTAATTGGTGAATACCATTGAAGCTCTGCAATAAGTTACTATCATACCTGCATATATTTGGTATAATCTTCTTCACAGTTCTTTTGTTTGTTAAGCATCAGTAGTATGCCCAGAGCTATTCAAAGCAGACAGACACAGATGATCTCTGCACTAGGGAATTTATAGTCTGCCATCAGAAAAGCATAGTTCTTGGATGATTCAAATGATGATTTGAACAGCACAGGGTTCCTATTTCTCAGATGTTGTGGTTTTACATAAAAATAAATGTGATTTTATTGAAGTAATTTGCAGATGAGTGGCTTTGTGGACTTTAGAAAAGTGTCATACAAAAGAAGAGAATTGTCTGCCTAAGCATCCTAAAGAAAAGGAGATAAAGGAGTAAGATGTAACATGTGGGAGAATACCTGAAAGCCTCTGTCTTTTTTGACACTATTTCTTGGCCTTTAAAAACAGCTTTAAGAGACTTTCAGATTATTAACTAGACTGTCTCACAACACAGATCAGCATAATTCTGCTTGTCCATGTTATCTGTCATGAGCTGTCATGTGGGCTAAACATTAAGTTCAACATCTTGGCTCTCCTGTCCTTCAAAATCCAGAGCTGGGTACATTGGGGTACAGCTTGACAGCGAGATAAAAATTCTTTAGCTAACATATTTCTTTTGTTTTCTTTTTAGTCTACTTGCTGTCAGGTCACTAAATGATCAGCTCATGTTTCTAGAAAGGGCTTTCATTGATCCTCTTGGATTACCTGGCAGGCCATTCTATAGGTAAGAAAAGCTTGGTTTATGTTTTCTTCCTGCAGTACCCTATGAGAATTCCTTTAAGATTTACAGGTCTGTAAATGCAATTGTACTGATTTTGTTAAACATGGTAAAAGTAGATTAAACAGGACAAATAAGATTGAAAATGGAAAACAACATTAGGGAAAACTTCAGTGAGATACACTATACAGAATGAGTAATAGTCTTGTTGAAAGGCTATTCCAAATCAGTAAACCCATTTCCATTGATTTTCATAGACTTCTAAACAGATTTGAAAGCTTAGCCCTGGCCTCAGTTAAAGTAATTTCAGTTATAAAGGAGCTATAGGAAGTTACTGTGATTTGAACGTGAAATAGGGAATAACTGAAGTATCAACAATTGGATTGATTACAACAGAACAGTTGTACTACCAAATCCAGACTAGAGGGCAGTACTTGCCACAGCAGTGAAATTAATTTAGTGATTCCTTCATAAAGTTCAAAAAGTATATCTTGTTTGAGAGAAAGGATAGTCAGTTTTAGCTTTTTGTTCCTTCTACCAGTCTGCATACTTCAGAACAGTAATCTTTCCACTAAAAAGTAACTGTGGAAAGACAACTTAAGATCTACAATCATTTTACCTCTCACAGTTTATGTTTGAGAATCTGTTGAGAACAGTCTCTTGTTAAAGCATCAGCTTTCCCACCTCAAAGTATGCTTGTATCTGTTGGAGATTGTGTATATCTGTGAGAAAAGAAGATTACTTTTTTTTATCTTTCTCTTTCATCTAAAATGAGGGAAAGGAAAATAGTCAACTTTATCTCAAGTCTTCTTAGCTACAAAGTTCTGGAATTGACGTGGAATAATGTAGTTTATGTACTTCTCTTGCTTCATCGATTATAGGTACTGTTGCTGCAATGATCTTATTTATTTATGTCTTCAGTGTCAAGAACTTAATACATGATATAGAAACAGATTAGTTTTACTCAGAAGATGTTATGGTTTATTTTCATAATGCAGAATATTGTGTGTTTTTTCCCCCAAATTCTCTACAGACATGTTATCTTTGCTCCAAGCAGCCATAACAAGTATGCAGGAGAATCATTCCCGGGGATCTATGATGCCATGTTTGACATTAAAAACAAAGCTGATCAACATGAAGCCTGGGAAGAAGTTAAGAGGCAGATTTCCATTGCAGCCTTCACTGTACAGGCAGCAGCAGAAACACTAAAAGAAGTAGCATAAATATCAACAACATAATCATCAATGAAGACTATGTATGACAGTTTGCAGAGGCCTTAAAAATGGAGCATTTGAAACACTAGGAGGATTATTACAGAGAACACAATATCAAAAAAACAACAACTTGTTCTTTGCAAATAATATATTCAAGTGGAACATATTTAACAATACTAACAAGGTAATATACTCCATTTGGAGAGCTCAGGCTTTAGATAACTTCTGAAGTGAGAATGAAAAAGTTTCAGATTTCATATTTTAGGAATTGCTAACAACTGGATTTATTTCCAGAGCTTTGAATTTTTCTAGCTTGATTGTTACAGCACTACCCATGGTACATTAGGAAACTTTAAGTCATTTCATGTTTCTGTCAGGTTCTAATTTTGTTATTGACTTTTTATTACTTACTTTGGAGTTGCAAAATTATGCTCCAAGATAGCGTTCCAGATCTCTTTTTGCACAAAGAACCATGTATGAAGATGCAAAAACTGTCATATACTGTGCGAGGGATGTATAATGATCATAACAAGTTTTGGGCAGCCAGCCCAGAATAACTCGTCCATGATGTTCTTCTCGTCACATGCTGAGTCTTGCAGCTGTTTGAAAATAAAATTAAGCAAGAAGCTTTCTAGTCACCAGAGTAAAAACAAGGCAATACATGTTGTCAGACATATAATCATCTTGCAAAACATGTCTTCTAAGATGAAGACCTACTTCTATTCTTTTATGCAAAATCTACCCCTTCTATGCCATGTCCGTATCAAGGTATTTTTAATATGAAGACAATTAGAAGCAAGGAAAATTCATCATGTCCTTAGTTTGAAAGGCTACCAAATGATTACCATCTTTGTAAAGTCTCTATTTCTGATTTTGGTGTGTGGCTTACTCTTATGACAGACTTATCAAAAAACTACAGTGAAGCAACTGAGATCAGACAGAGAAGACTCAGAAAATCAGATCCCTTCAGTTCCACAAAGACTATTCCAGGCAGAAGTGATTGGTGTCATTACTAGACAGCAAAGGGTAAAGCCTATGTAGCTAATTACTGAAGCTGATTTGTAGTCAGCTGTTCAAGCCATACAGCAGAGTATTTACATGGATGCATATGCAACCTACCATTTCCTATATGTGTCACTAGGATTATGAATTCTAAACAAAAAGAAAAAAATGAAAGAACAGTTGTGTATGCACTGAGAAATGTCGTTTCACATGACTCATTTAATGCGATGATACAAAAAAAAGAATGGTCACATTTCCCATTTATTAAAAAAATCAGGCCAACTGACATGTGCCAGCAATGACATGTTCCTACCAGAAAAGTGGATAATAGTTAAATACATGAGCAATGTACATTAAAAGCACTGTCTGTTAATATGCTCTTGCAAACATTGTAGCTGCACTGAGAAACATTTCCAGTCCATTGATTCTTAGTACTCAAAAAACTATCTGAATCAGACACATGAGCGAAGAGATGTATGCTATAAAGCAGCCTACTAAGGAAAGGCAGACAGTGAGAAGCCACATACAAGAATAACTACTTTTTAAGCATCTGTGTACTTTGTTAGATTTGTCAGGATATCTCAGAGGCATAACTATTAGCTAACACAAGCCCTGATGTAAAATCCTTTTCTATACAGCAAGTCAAGATAAGGTTTATGTGCTGATTCTCATTGAGCAAAGTAGAACTCCAAGCAATGTAAAAGTCTTTTTACTTCTACATTGCTACAATGAGTTGAAATTCACTCTTACACTGCCAAGTTCTGTTGACCAGATTAGCTGTTTTGGCTCTCACATTTGATATTGCATTGTAATTAGCCGATAAAGACTGTTGAAATAAGTAAAAAAAAAAACCAAAACAAAAAAAAAAAAAAAACCAACCCAGTTGTTAACAGGAACAAAATCCAAAATCAGCTAAGTATGTTAAATTCACAGTATATTGATGACCTAACATGAGCCAGTTTTTTATGTTATCTACAGATGCTTTCAGCTAAAGATGGCCATCAGTAGAGTTGTTTACTACAATGAACTTTTAGTTCTTTTATTTTCTAAATATGCCATAATTAGTACTTGTAAGAACTAACACTGTAATTCCAGTCAGCTCCTTGCAAACAGTCGTTTGGCTTTTACAGTTACTGCACGCAAACTCTCCTGAGTCACTGAATTGTATACAGCAGCAGATGACTTAATTACATGACAAGAGCTTTAGATGTATTTGGTAAGCAGAGGGAGGAACCTATCTGGTATGATGGCATTATTGAGAGCATCCTTTCCAATTTGAGTCATTACATTAAAGAATCTGAAGGTGAAATGAAAAAATTAATAGTATTTTTTGAAGAAAGTACTTCCTGTCATATGATCACAAATCAGATGCTGTCAAAATTTTCCAAAGAACTCCAAAGTATAAAGTATACTCACACTAAAATGAATCCTTGCTTTCATGAAACCAGCAATGTCAGTGTTACTTTGGCTGGGAAGTCTGTCGACCTGGCAGCATAATTTCTAAATTCAGATGCTGTTGACACAGATTTTACTTCAAGTGTTGGTTTAGCTGAGACAGACCAGTCATTGGTAGTCAAGATATTTGAGATGGGACCTGTCCCTGGAGGTGTTCAAAAAACGTATAGCCGTGGTTCTTCAGGACATGGTTTGGTGGTCATGGTAATGTTGGGTAGATGGTTGGACTTGACGATCTCAGAGGTCTTTTCCAACCTTAATGATTCTGTGATTCTATGCTCATATCTGCTTGTATGAGCAGTTTGAAGTGTGCTGCTGGACTACAGACAATACCAGGGTGGAGCACAGCAGCCAACTCCTGCAGCTGAGAGTCAGAGTAAATTGTATTCTTCCACTTGGTGGACAGCAACTCCACAGGGAAGGGAGTTTTAATGAATGGAAGAATATAATACAAACATAGGATCACAGGGTTGGAAGAGAGCTCAGGAGATCTCCAGTCCAAAACTGGACCTCCAAGGTCAGACCAAGTTGCAGTTTTATTGAGTCCAGTCTTGAAAATCTCCAAGGATGGAGACTGAATAACCTCTCTGTGCCACATATGGCAGTGCTTCACAGCTCTCATGATGGAAAAGCTTTTCCTTATATCCAGACAGAACCTCTTGTTTAATATTAACTTGCTTCTCATCCTCCTGTCATGCACCACTGAAGAGGCTGGTTCTGACTTCTTGTACATGATGAAAGATATCATTTGGTTTATGTTCAATGGACAGTCCTTTTCTCTTTCTGCCTCACTCAGTACATTCCTCTTGTAGAAGAAAGGGTCAAAGTTTGCAAGCTGAACTTGTCAGCTGCCAGCAATGTAAACTTTATTTGAGCTGGAATCTGATAATGCACTCCTGAAGTTCAAGATAAGAGACTCAACTCAAAGCACCAAAATCTACTACTGTTTTAATCTGAAAGTCAGATAGACTTCAGAGGCTATAAGAGAGTTCTGGGGCACTGTGCAATTGGCAGAGTCAGAAGGAAACTACTCATTTAAAATCGTGGTTGAGCATTCCCCTGTTGCCATTTTTCCTGCATGAGCTTTCCCACAAACCAAGGCCCTTTGATCCTCAGGCCAGAAGTTCAACCTTTAGTCAAACAGCAGGTCCAGCAGCACAACAGCAGCAGATCTTTCTTGCTGCAGATATTAACCTTTGGGACCCCATTGCTGAACAGCTACAACATACAATTTACAAACCTTGGCATTAATTCTGTGAATTACTTTTATTTATGTACTGTTGCTGTTTTTGCTGATTGGCTGGATAGCATAATTATGCATTAAAGAAAAAAATGCATGCTAGTTTTGTATTTGGCATGTGTAACTTTGCTAGTTTTGGAGTTTTTCTATTTTACCATGTATATATATATATATATAGATTTTTTATTTTTTTTTTAACTAAGTAGAATATGTTTATCTATCTGCAAGTTCTTCTGACTTCAGCTGAACCTCACTCTTGTTTTCACTCTCAACATGTGCAATTCTCACCACTCCTGAGCTCATTATGAGGCCTGTGCAGTAACTGATAGTTTTCTTGCTAGTTTTAAAAGTGATATTAATTCGGAGAAGTACTGTGTGTTCCATAGTCTGTCTGTGTTTTGCACCTTTTTTCAGTTTTGTCACCTGATCAGTGAAAAAAAAAGTCTTTTCCTAGTTAGTAATCTTTTCACGTCACTTGTCTTGCAGAATTTTTCTGATTACTTAGGACAGGTTTTATCTCCCATCAGCCTCAAGTCTTAACTTTGGTTCAACTTAGACTAAAGTGGGTATTTTCAATATTGAACAAAATACCCACTATGAGAGAAGCAGTCTTAGCAGTATCTCTCACTGGTAGTATCTTAGCTCTAGCAGGAAAAATCCCATGTAAAAGAATAAAGTGGCTGATAGATGTGGTTTTGATTTGGTCAGGAAGAGACTCAAAGAGAGATGAGTCCTATGATATACAGATTGTCTTAACAGCTCTGAGTTCTCTCCTTGGCTCCTGAGATGCTCAGTAGCAGCTAAGAGTGAGATGAGCTTTGGTTTGGACCAGCTTCTTCCACCTCTCACAGATGTATCTTTGCATTCCAGGCATGCTACACTTCAGATCTCACCGTGGCAGGCTCATTTGAGTCTGGCTTCAGTTGCTCTGAGAAGCATTTGTAAGACATACTACAACTTTGGCTTGGTGATTTAGTGATGTATATAGTGGTTTATTTAGGCCATGTCCCAAGACTCAGGAAACATTGAGCATGCAGGATAGATAGGGCATTCCTTATGCTCCACATCCTGGAACTGGTAGCACCAGCAAAGAGGAGAAAGTAAAGGAGGTACAGAAGCAAAAAGAGTGGGAAAAGAAAGGACCAGCAAAACAATGCTAAAGAGAACCCTCTCTTCCAGCCCAGGCACTGATTAAAATGAAAGCTGGTATAGAAGGAGGTAGATTTATTCCCCCTTACTTCTTTTGTAAAACTTAGTTTTAGCTGCTCTCTGCTCTCTCCCCACATTCTTTAAGAAGCGTCTGGATTGTTGCACCCTGTTCCCCCTTCCAAAAGGGAAGCCAGCAGCATCTATGAACTCTGTTGTCAAGCCAAAGCTTCTGTTTCACTTGGGTGAATTGTATTTATTCAGCCTTTATGTTGGTTTTTTCATCTTCCCAGGAAGTATGTAGATAAGATAGCTCAGGGATACTTTTCAAATATCTATGGAGAAAATAGGTGTGATCCAAGAGGGACAGTTAAAATACCACAGTAGTAATGTCACTCTTTACATTACCCTCACAGCATGCCAAGCTATTTAATGGAATAGAATAAGAATAGAATAGAATAGAATAGAATAGAATAGAATAGAATAGAATAGAATAGAATAGAATAGAATAGAATAGAATAGAATAATAGAAAGAATAGAATGGAATAGCATAGTTTGGATTCTACCCACTCAATATTGCCAGCTCAAACTTTAAAAACTGGTAGTCCTTTGTCATCAGTGTAAGACAGGACCCCAAAGCACAAAATTAAGAACATGTCTGCAGGACAGTGGGATTTTCTGCCTGCTCCTTTTAATACCATCTTAGACAATTTATTGTACAGATTCTCACTCTCGTAAGCACACTTTGCAAGCTGCTTTTGCCTCATGTACTGCAATTTCACCTGGACACAGGAGGATGACATCTCCAGAGCTTTTATTCAGGCCACAGCATAACAATGTGATTTCTCAGTCATCCCACACTGGATGGAACCCTTTATGAACTTAACCTGATCCCACAGCAACTCCTTTTTCCTGCTGTACAACACATCCCTTTCCTCTTGCCACACTCTACTCTTACCAAATCCACTGCTAAGCCATATCCTCAAGCACCACATCTACACACAGCTTTTAAACACATCCAGGGATGGTGACTCAACTACTCCCCTGGGCAGCCTGTTCTAATGCCTGACAACCCTTTCAGTGAAAAAAATTTTCCTCAGATCCGGTTTAAACCTCCCCTGGTGCAGCTTGAGGCCATTCCCTCTTGTTCTATCACTAGTTACTTGTGAGAGGAGACCAGTGCCTAGCTCTCTACAACCTAACGTAACTTGTTTAATTCTAAATAAATGTCTGAAGCAGGTCAAATGATTTGTGCCTAAAACGTACCTGTTTCTCACCCCTGATTTCTGAAATACAAGGCCTACTTCAGAAGGTGAGATATTGGCATTTTATGTATCTAAAAGAAAGGAGACAAGTCTCACTTTTTATGCCTGATTGGCCCATTCTGTGCTGGTTTACCAGTAATTTTAACAGATTTAACACATGATGCAACCTATTCCAGGTCTAGCAAAACGCACAAAATGTAATACTCAGGGTCGTAACGGATGTGGTCCATGGAAATGCACAAAATACAGGCTTTAGAGTTTATCATTTGGATAACAATGCCCTGTGAAGAGACCCTGCGCATCTGTCCATGTGTGTAGTACAAATAGGATATGAAAATACTGATCTGCAATAAGGGAAAATAGGTTCATCAGTTATACAAGGACTGCAAAACCTCAGCTCGGTATCACAAAAATATGAGGCATCAGCTTCACAGACCATGCTGGAAATGAAACAGAATGATCACGCATTCCTGGTATGATTAAGTGACTTGATTTCTTATTTTTTAAAAAGTAATCAAGTCAAAATATTTTACTGGGTTTGCATCATAGGTCATAATATCACTCATGAGAGGTACCTTAACCTTGAACTGAATGAATCTGAATCAAATTTCAACTCTGAGGTAGGACTTTGCATCAAATTGAATTCAGAAGTTTCTCCTTTGCTCATTTTGTATCCTTGGATGACAGAGTGGAAAAAGGCAGCTTTCCTCTTGTCTTAGCCCAGCCAAACTCACTGAGCCATTCACTGCACCTATCCTGGTATTACTTTGACCCCTCCAAGTGTTACATGTTACAACAGGACTAACATTTATCATGACAGAACTTTTAATAATATTATTCCTATAGTAAACCAGGATCTTTTCTCAACACTTTCTGATTACCATGAGAATGTCACACTCAAAACTGCAAAACATGAATTTTATATCCACTGACATTTCTGGCACAGATCTGGCTCAAAATCAGAACAGAAGGAGAGGAAACAGCATAGATGTTAAATTGCCAGTGAGTTTAAAGCTCTGACTCTCATCTAGACAGTATTCTAAGTCTGTACCTTAGTTACACAGTATTATGTAATTAACAATTTTGTTGATCCAAATAATAATAAAAAGAATCAAAGAAAGGCAGCAAGTGAGATTCCCTTACACAGTCCCTTACATAGGAATTAAAAGTGTGCTGTGCCAGCTCTCACAGCATGGTCTACCCAGAGACATCTGAATCACAAAAATTGGCTTATATACTTGTGGTGGGTTGACCCTGGCACGGCACCAGGTGCCCACCAAGCCCTTCTATTGCTCCCCCCACCCCCGGTAGCACGGCACGCAGGGAGAGAATAAGACACAAGGAGCCATCAGTTATGATAGATAAGATGTTATTCAGTACTTCCCGTCTACAGGCGATGTCGGGCCGAGTCCAGGAAGCAGGGCT
>WTSP01017515.1:35814-59176 GCA_025331215.1 Actenoides lindsayi
TTATCAACACCCTCCAGCTCCCAGTACTGCAGCATGAGGGCTGGATGGGGAAAAGCAGCTCAGCCAGACCCACTGCAATACTTTAGTAAAACTTTAATTCTACTGTGATTTTGGGAAGTTACTAAGATATTAATAAGATACCAGCGTTGTATTATTGACATAGAGTTAGATTTTATAATTTTTTGAGAATGTGAGGGGTTTTTTTTAAATCTGCCTGATGAAAGATTGGAAAAAAACTTCAGTAAAAGTCTGCTCTGGACCTGATGAGATGTGTGATAATATTTCAATCAAGAAATTCAGAGTATCAGTTGTTTGCATTTGTATGTGAATCTATAAGGAATTCCATGGTTAATGGAGGTTTTCTGAGACAGAACAGCTAAGATGGTGAAAAGTTTTCCTTTAATGGCCTCAAAATTGCCAGAGATTAAGTGCAAAACACCCTACTTGTGCACTTGACAGTAGCAGACCTTGCAGTGAGGTCTGTGTGGAGCTCATAAAACACAGAATGCCCTCAGTGTCCTTCCTTGTCAAGCTGACTGAAGGACATGACTCTCAGCTCGTGCCCAATGTTTTTCCATGCTGCTCTGTGATTGACAGGTCAGTATGTTTTCAAACCATCATACAACATGATCCCAGAGCACCCTCTGATAGGCTCCCCACTTCCTTTAAGGTGAGTGTACAAATGTGTGTAAATATGTATTTATTTATACATAAATACACTTGACATGTATAAATAAATGTGTATTTATATATGTGTATACATTGCAGATTATATATTACATAAACATTGGGGGGGGGGGTGTTACCAAGTCCTTCCTATGTAAAATAGCACCACCTCTCCACCCTTCCTGTGTAAACTGGGGGATGCCACCCATATCCCAAGTGTATAAAGGGACAGTAGTATATTGATCAGTGTGCACCCACCACCACAGAACTCTAGATCTGGACTGGTCCCTGGAGACATCACTGAAACAAGGGTGATGGTATCTTGCACTCTCTCTCTTCCCCTTTTCCTCTCTTCCTTCTACTCCTACAAACGATTTCACTTTCCAGCATTAATTACCAAGGCTTTCCTAGAGCACATATAACACTTCCTGGTTCAAATACAGTTAACAGATTGATTAGTCATTGGGTGTCATTTCACCTTAATTTACTCCAAGGGAATTTTAAATCTTGAATGACTCTCTGCGCTACCCAGGGTAGCTTGGCAATCGAGTCATGACAGACAGAGAAAGTGGTTGTTGCAGAGCTCCTCTTGTCCATGGCTGTGTGGAGCTTCCAGCTGCTTGTGAGGCCATGTTGTGGTGCAGACTGGGGTTGT
Organism: Actenoides lindsayi; assembly: GCA_025331215.1. Lineage (NCBI taxonomy): Eukaryota > Metazoa > Chordata > Aves > Coraciiformes > Alcedinidae > Actenoides > Actenoides lindsayi. The sequence goes on from WTSP01017515.1 coordinate 37,136, forward strand.
GTTTGCCTTATCCCCACATCAAGGGCTTTGCAGAAAGCTGCAGAAATCTCCAGCTGTGAGTAGCTGAGGAGGGAGGGGACAAGAGTGCATGAGGGTCTAGTTGTGCCCCTGTCTTGACACGAGACTGTGACAAACATGACAATATGTACAAACAAGGGGAGCAGCCACCTTCAGTCACCATGGGCAGCCCCTGCCCAGAGTTGTCCCAGGCCAGGATGTCAGTCCCATGTTCCCCAGCAGCCTGGAGACATCTGTCCTGGGTTGGCCATGTCACCAAACCCATCACCAGCCTGCTGCCCTCTATAAAATGGCCACTACATTGCTGGGGCTGGTGCCAGTAGCAGATAGCTCAAAAATGGCACCAGCCAAGTATTACTTTGATTCCTTATCTTCACACTGATGTCCTTGAAGAAAGTTGCAAAACTAACTGTTGATTCACAGGCAACCCCTGCATCCCTACATGTAGCCCAGCTGTCCCCTTTCCTGCCCTCTTCTCTTGTCCTCTCACCTCATCCTTTGCTCACCCACCAACTCACCTCCAGCCTAGGCTGGCTCACTGTGCAGCCCTTTGTACACCCTTCCTGAGCCAGCTGTGTCACCAACCCCCCTGTGACATAGCTCCAGCCCACGGCCTCTGCCAACATGGACAGCTACTGTTCTGTCTGTGTGGGCACAACTTCTTGCCTGGGCTGCAGTCACATCACAGCCCCTCATCTTCTTCAGCCCATCCCACCTCCCCTTGGTCTTCTCCTTGCTGTTAGGACTGGGGCAGGGGCAGGTGGAGCCCAGCATGAGGTTGCAGACAAATAAATCTGATGTCTAAACACTGAGAAGCAATTCAGGTGTTTAACATACTGACCTAGGGCCACTTGAGCTGTCTGAAAGCCTCATATCCTACGGATATACATGAAATTGGCAGAATACCAGACCTGGGAGAAATGCATACCCGGGGGTGCTAAGGCACCTGAAATTGCACTGAAAACTTATTCCAATTCCAGTTGTAGTGTCTGGAACTCCACTGGCTCCATCTATGGACAGTTAGCTCACAGCTGGCTGCACAAAGCAGGATTCAGTCATCTGAAAACAGGCTCTGCAATGTCACTTTAGGTGTTGTGAGACATCTCACCTGAGCTGTAGCTGTATCAGAATACTGATAATACTAAACGATGCCCTGTACTGTTTTGCTCTGTTTGGAGGTCCAGACACTCCATGAGTTCCCAAATGGCACTGGATATTTTTCTGTTAGGAACTGAACACTCTGTGCAGGACAACTCAGCTGCTTAGAGTTAGATACTTAATGCATCTGAGGGTATCTGGCCTGATCCCAAGAGGCCTCCTATGTTGTACATCGCAGCTCTATGGCATAGAGGATCTGGGAGTGGAGAAGTAAAGTTAAGCTGTAAAATCGAGTGTGGTGTGGGAAAAGATGTTTCAATTTTGATTTTGTTTATCACTACTCAAGTCTATTTTAATTTGCAAAAAAATTATTTTTCCCTAGGTTGAGTCTGTTTTGCCTGTGATGGTAATTGGTAAGTGATGTCCCTGTCTTTATCTTAACCCATGAGCTTTTTCGTGTTATTTCCTGTCCTTGCCCTTTTGTGGATGGTATGTGATTCATGGCATAGATTTGTACTGTATATTATACTTCCATATAAATGGAATGTTATAGACTCCACTGGTGGCCAATCCATGGAATGTAAGAACATGCTAGAACTAATAACTAATAGTATTAGAACTGTATTTTAAGAGGTAGAAGTCACTTGGTTGCTGATACCGTTCAACTCAACGCTGCTGATGTCCTTATCACTTTAAAAAGATGTAGGTATAAAAATAAATACATTTCATACTTTATCACTGTTGCTATTCTTACCTTCTTCCTCCACTGATGTTATCATCATGTGAGGTCTAATTTAGATAGTAATCTCAAAAAGCCCTTGTCACTTTACTGTCTATTATGTGCCAGTCCTACACCTGTGGTGCTATATAAATGCTAATAATACATCAATATGCTCATTCTTTATAAGTCCTGTAGGTGGAATGCCATCTGGTCTGTATATGTCAAGTGAGATGTTGGTGTGAAAAGTCTTTGCTGTACAGAATTTGTGATGGTTTATGAGCAGTTGGGAAATGACAGAAAAAAAGATCACAAAACTGGACGTGCTTATCATTTGAACAAAGACATCAGCATGTATGCTTAAGACTGTAGGTGGTGCAGAATACCCAAGTGGTATAATTCTTCTGTAATCTCTGAAAAGCCTTAATGAAGTAATTAGGACTTTAAACCAGTCTTTTCAGCTGTTTCTGAATATTTTCATCTCAATCTGGTGTATTTAAGAAAGTTTCAATACTTGGGAGATTGTAATTTCCTTCACAATTGTCATTTTTTTCCAAAAAGAATGTACTTTGGACTCCTGGGAGTGAGTGGTAATAACTCAGAACATGTCCGAGCTCCCAGTAAGGCTTTCCTACCTTCAGACAGATAACTGGTCTCAGATAGGCAAGTCCTCAGTTCCAGAAAGATCAGTCTTGGCTTTCATGTAGTCTTGGCTTTCATGTATCTGTGCAAGAACTCACCAGCAGGGAGTGATGTCCAGGGCCAGGGTAAGTTTGTACAAAATATGAAAATATGTCAAATATTCCCTAGGCTGAAGTTGTGGCCTTTCCCATGAAGTACTAATAGATTTGCCTGAATTAGACAGGAAAACCTGATCCTAAGAACCTTGGAATCCAAAATGTAAAAAGATAAAGAATATAGTAAATAATACTGCAAATTTTCCCAGTTGCAAATTGGATGACATCTGGAAGTGGCTAATTGGCTAATCTAAATTGTATTCTGAGCTGCTCTTAAGTATTCATCACTTGCCAAGGATTAATATAACCACAGATTACAACAGGGAGCAATTCAGTGCTTTCTTGGTAAAGAGTGAACGAGTTTTCCCTTCCTCAATTTCATCTCTTGTCCATTTCCACTGGAACAAGTGCTGATTGTGTTTAAACCTACAACAGGAACTTTCAAAACCAGAAAGTCCTGATAATTAATAGCAGTTAGCCTTTGAAATAGTACTTATGAATTGCTTGGTGCACAGTTTAGGTTCATACTTGCTACAGAGATACAGAAGCTGTCTTCTTGGGTGAAGCTAAGAAATGTGTTTCATTGCACTCATAAATTCATATCATCATGATCCAGGGACTAAGGCTGGTTAGGTAGAATGAGAGCCGAAAAGCACAGAAGCCAGGGGCAGCCCTGGGGCTGAGGACTGGAAAAGGAGGAGGAGAGAGAGGAGGCAGAGGAGGAGGAGGAGGAGGAGGAAGAGGAGGAGGAGGAAAGTGCCTGCTTGCCTGCCCTCCTCACAGTCTGCAAAGCTGCCGGACATCATTGCCTGTATGGCCAGGAGCAAGGCCACCCTTCAAAGATGGCTAGTCTGCCCTGCACTGCTGGGCTGCTTCTTGATGGGCTTTCTTGCAGGTAAGTACAGAGATGCATGGGCTTAGCCCACAGCCTTTGCCCTCTACAGATAATTATGTGCAAGCCTGTCGTGATTAAGTCCCTATCACGGAGCTTTTACTGCTTTTTAGGGATGTTATAAAATACTTGTCCCACTGTTTTTCTGAGCGATTGTTCTAACAGTTTTGGTCTTTAGAGAGCGAAGGATATAATGGCTGTTTGCTTCAGTCCAAAATGAGCCCTGGTGAATTGGTATCTTCCTGTAACAGGCAGTGAGATGTTGGAAGACGACGGATTAGTAGAAGAGTTTGGGAATTCTGCTGATTGCAAAAACTCCAGGATTATTTTTGTGTATGTGTGTGTTTCACAATTTTTACTGAAGATCTGTTTAAATGCAACTATTCAGTTGTTATTTTAGATATTAAGGGAAGAATGTAGAGGAGGAGTTTTGAATGACAGCCAAGAGTGGAGTTGCTTAATTGTTCGTGTACTGGAACATTAGATTCTTTTCTGCAGTCATTTGCAGCATTTGATTTTAAGTCTAAAATTGCATGTCTGCCTCTGTTCTTTTTAAATTTCTGTTGTAGCACACATCTAAGGCTAAAGCATGGAAGAAAAATCCATGAAGGCTACTAAATATAAAAAAAATTACTTTTATTTAGGACATCCCTGAGCTACACATTTCTGGAGCTCGTGCTATTCTTAAACATTTTCCTGAACATCATCTTTTGGCAATTCTCCAAATCAGGATACTGAGCAAGATGGACCTTTGGCCTGATCCAGTTTCACTGTTATGTTCATAGTGTTACTTCAATTGCATTTCAGTCTAACAGGTCATATACATTGTACATGTGACAGCACATATACTTGGCTTTATTATGACAATTTTCCAAGTGTGAGATTTTGTAGCTATAAAAGGATTTGGGGTTTTTTTTTTAAGACAAATTCTTATCGTTGATATACGCTCTCCATTCAGATATATGGCTACTGGAAAATCTTAAACTTTTTAAAACTGACTTGAGTCACACTTAACTTTATTCCATTAATTACTTAATAGACTAACCCCACCCTTCCCCAAATCTATAATGATTATAATTTTGGCAAGATGACCCTTGAGTCCTAGAACTTCACTCTCAATATGCTTATACACATATTTTTAAATATATGTATAGATTAAATAAGGGAATTTCATCATGAGTATCAGGAGTTCAATCTTCATGCTGTAAACAGTTAATTGAGAATTTAAACTATAGTGTTAAATTAATGAGAGACTTTATTTACCAGGGATTTAAGGTGTGCTCTTTCAATTACATCACTTTTCTGGTAATTCAGTCAATAAATATATTTTACTTTTCTGCTTCACCTCTATGAGCCAGCAAAGACTTACATAGGGTGCTGTAAGCCCTGTTCATCCTCGTGGTTTTAATGAGACTGTTCAGAACTTCAGGTTGCACATGGGCTCAAATATGTGAGATCTGAAGTTCTTGCTAAGTAGAATGTTTATGAAATGTTTCAGGATGGTTTACAAAACCGACTGAAAAAAACCCCAACTCTTCAGATGTCTATCAAAATGTGCGACAGAGACTTGTGGCTGAAATGAAAGCGGAAAACATCAAGCAATTCCTTCGGTAAGCCCTGCACATCTTGTTTTTTGAATAATTTTACCAGTTACAAAAGCCAGAAAGTGATAATATCAGCTCCAAGGAGCAGCCTCTGAAAGCAGAGCTGTTAAGATGCTTTGGAAGTCTTTGGTCTGTACAGAATGTGGGGGGAAGGAGAAGGGAGAGTCACAACCCTTTTGTTTCTCCCCTCCTCGTTTTTGAAGTTATCTCTTTGAAGTGGTTGTACTGTTAAATGTACTTCCCTTAAGTTGCATTACTGCCAGTGCTTATCATGATTTTTTAATTATATTTTTCTGTAGTCTTGATTTAATGCAGTATAAGTGTCTGGTTTTTTCCACACAAGTGTGTGAAGCTCTAACTTTGCTTTGTCTCAGACTGAGATCATATTACTGTATTAAGGATACACTGATGGCTATTAATTACATGTAATTGATTATCTATTTGTCCAGTGTCTCCTTAAACTTCCAGATTGAGCAGCTAGTCTAAGTGTAAGATTAATATATTAGAAGTGTAGTATTTAAAATGCTGTAAAGTTTGCATGGCACTGAGTTGCATGTGTAGATACAACTGATAATTCCTTTAGAGTGGCCATGTTGGATAATGTGCTGTTAGCTGGATGCTTGAGATTCCATTATACCCTGTCTTCTGTTTCAGAAGATGAAGGGCCCATGTCCATGTACAGTGTGTGTATGGTTGGTTAAGTCTTGCATGAAGTAATTGTTTATAAGTATATTTTTTTGCATCCTAGTGCATTTGTGTGGTTCTTTCAAAACATCTAAAATGATAGGGATATAAAAATACCCTCTTGTTCTGCTATGTATTCCACTGGAAATGAAAAAAAAATCATTATTGTGCATATTTGTATCTTCTACAGAGGAACAAATACATTCACACACAAAAAAATTAACAAATATAACCTCTGGTTAGTACCGTGTTGGTATTCATCATGTAAGTCAGCAGCTGCATCATTATAAACTTCAAAGGATTACTGACAAATTTAGTTTCTGTACATTTATTCTAAAACCTAAAGGTTTCATTTCTAACATAAATCAGCTTTTTAAGTCTAAGGGCCTTATTTTCTATTTGTTGCTCTCAGTGGATTGGAGAGTTCCTGAAGATTATGTTTGAGCGAGAGTTGAGACAACACAGAGGTTGATGACAGCACGAAATAACTCTGCAGTTATGCTGAAGATTCTTGGCCATAGGGTATAAACAGTATCTAGTTTGTCTGCTTCCTTTGATTATGAGCCAAATGCTTCATACTGTTTTGTATTTTTTTCCCCTAAATTTAAATAAAAAGTAGGAACTACTTTTACTACTTATACTACTTTACTACTTATACTAATACATTATCCAAATAAGTTCTTTAAAAGCATAAATAAATGTGAACTTGAGTATTTTGATCCTTATTCTTAGCTCCTTAGTCCCCTATATCTGTTTTTATAAAGTCAGAAAAATAAACTAGGAGGATCAGAAAATGCAGACACTTTGACCTTAGCATTGAATCAGTTCTCGAAAGGATGAAACTGTTTTGAAGAGAAAAAATGAAAGCAAGGCATCATGTGTTGTTCCGTATATTTTTTCTTATGGCATATGTAGAATTTAAACTGGAGTACTTAAGGAATTAAAAGGTGATTAAAATACTCTAGAGAATTAAAGTTCAAGAATAAGACAAGCAATCAGCTTTGACAAAGGACCTTGGTGCATATCTGCACAGTTTAAAAAGAGACAAAGACAACACCAGAGAGTAGAAGGTTGTGTTCTGCTCAGAGAATCTAGTTGCATTCAAATCCAGGGGGGGGCAGTTGGAATTCACATGAAAGACCTGGATGTTATGGTTTCAAGGCTTCTGTCTATGAGACTTGCTGGTGATTGAAAGAAGTCCCTGGTGGCTGAAAAAGGCTAATGTAGTGCCCATTTTCAAATAAGACAAGAAGGACAACCTGGTTACCTGGTTGACTAACCTTAAGGCCTCAGGAAAGATCCTCTGTTCTGACTACATTTTGTGCTTATCCTGATTCAGATTCTGATAAACAAACATGTTATACAGCTCAGGCTTTAAGACCTTGCCTTCCATGCATGTGGCTTGTAGTTGAGATTTATACACACAGATCTCAGTTCATTATTGTGGCTCTCTGCATTTGCTGCTTACTAAGGATTTTCTGTTTTATTCTAGCTCATTTACCAAGTTGCCTCACCTCGCAGGAACTGAACAGAATCTTCTTCTTGCCAAACAAATTCAAGGCCAGTGGAAAGAATTTGGACTGGATTCAGCAGAACTCACTCATTATGATGTGCTTCTTTCATACCCCAATGAAATACAGCCAAACTACATCTCAGTAATTGATGATCAAGGGAATGAGGTGATCTTTTTAATGATTAAACTGTATTTATGTAAGACTTCCTTAAAGAAACAGTGTCTTCCTCTGTTTTCCCACCCCCTCATCCCAACATGTACTTTATAATACAATAAAAAATCTAACACAAAGGGAACTCATGAAAAGAAATGGTTTTCCAGACTGTGCAGCAGAACAGCAGAGTGGCTTAAATCTCTGTGGCTTATACAGTAGAGACAGGATGTGTGGAGAGGCTGCAATTAACACCAACAAACTATAAGGTGTAAGAATGGCCATACAGTTCAGTTTAAGGATACATCTAGGCAAATATCCCATTTCCATAAACAGCTTTAAGCAGGTGCACAGGAAAGTTTAAGAACAAAGAAATTAATTTAAGACATGTAATACATCCAGCATCTAGTTGGTTTCAGCTCAGGAGTGCTCTAAGTATGGTGTCATTAGTATCTTCAAGAACCCTCAATAGACCTCTTTTCCAAGTATTCATGCAATTAGTGGCCCTCATTATATCTCTCTTCCAAGTACCTATCTGGTCTCTGCTTGAGTATCTGTAAAATCTTTGCTTCTATGACATGGTGGGGTAAGGAATGACACACAGATACTATCCATTTTATGAAGTACTATCTCCTTTCATTGGCTCTGAACTTGATCCTACTGGCTTCCTATGGTGTCTCCTAAGTAATAAAGAAGTATACATAGTCACCGTGTTAATTTTGTACTCACAGGAGAATAAATAAGTAGATGTAAAATTTGACAAGGAGCCTGAATGAGAAGAGGAGATGGGACTGCTAGAGAAGCATCATAGCGCATAGGGTTGAAGAGCCCTGGTAGAAACTAAAGAATATATGCTGGTGTGTGACAGGAGCTTAGAGGTGAAAGAATGGAGAAATTCTTCCAGAAACTCCGTATCAAATCTTTCAGCTATAACCTCACAAGGTGACAAAGAGTGGACGTGTACCTTAAGGCAACATGAGTGTTACAATAGACAGTGATAAAAGGCAGCACGTTTATCTGGAGCTTAACTAGCAAAGAGTTGAAGAGAGGAATAATAATAATGCAGGTGGGAATGATCACAAAAAAAAATAACTGTGGTGGCATGGATGAACTAGGTGTCTTTTTATTGTCATAATTTCTTGGCAATTTTCAGCTACTTCTTTGCTTAGTTTCAGGCAGTGATTGATGATCATCTTCTGACAAGTGATCTATTGAACATTGGTTTATGGTTGGACTCAATGATCTCAAAGGTCTTTTTCAACATAAATGATTCTATGATTCTACGATTCTGTCTCTCTGCATTCATGTCTGCATTCTGTTGTAAAAATTCAGCTATGTATCCCTAGTTGTTTTTCTGTTTGAACTCATGCATAATAGTTAGAATTGTTTATGGAAACTAGCAAATCAGTTGCAATAACCAAACATACAAATTTATGCCTGTAGGTAGATTGTTTGACCAAAGACTTCTGTTATTTATTGATAGATTTTCAATACATCATTGTTTGAACCACTTCCACAAGGGTATGAAAATGTTACTGGTATACTACCACCATATAATGCTTTTTCAGCACAAGGAGTTCCAGAGGTAAGGAAAAAAAATAAATAAATGTAAGAGTACTATTAGCTGAAGTCATTTTTTGCAAAACACTTGCTGTGATAGATTGCTTCAAATTCTCAAAATATTTGTTGTAGTAGTTTTAATTAACCATTAGTAAAATAGAACACTTAAGGACAGGTAGGCCACATATTGTGCAAAGGTTAGAAGTCTAAAAAAAAAAAAGCTTTCTCAAATTGCTAGAACTCTGAATCACATAATGATCAAAAAGCTTTTATCTTTATGGAAAATGTTGGATACATCTCAGATTATTCTACGTTACTCAATCAAATGGAGAGGACTTGATTAAGTCTTAAGTAGAAATAACAATATATAAACCCCACTTTGGCAGGCATTTTGGATTAAGTGAATATCTTCAAAGGATACAAAAGTCCCTCGCTTAATCTGATAATTCATTGTGGAGGAGCAAGTCAGTATCAACATTGCATTGCAAAAATGAATGAAATGATATAATAGTGAGTGTTGGTATATGCAAGGAATACTACTATTTTTTCATGACCACAGAATTTTGTTAGTTTAGTAAAGTACATTGGTTTAGCTTCCAATCTCAACTTACAGGGCTGCTGTTAAGTGCAGGATAATATAGAAAAGTCAGTAACTTGAGCCAAGGCTTCCTGTAGAATATTATGCGTATTTTTTGCTATTGTTTTAATGAGCACTGGATCGCATTTGTAGAAATGCAAATAACCCCCAACCAAACTATATCATATGTAGTGAATAAGGCTTTATTTCTGAAAACAGATATTTTGTTTGTTGAATGACTCATTGCCATGCAACTGCTTTTCTCCTCTGTGTAGGCAGATCTGGTATATGTGAATTATGGCCGTACCGAAGATTTTTTTAAGCTGGAACGTGAAATGGGAATTAACTGTACAGGGAAGATTGTCATTGCCAGATATGGGAAGATCTTCAGAGGAAACAAAGTAAGAGTTATGTTTTATTTTTTCCTCTGTGAGTCAGACACTGTTCATGGTAGACCTGGCGAGGTTAATGAGGGCTCTAAGTTGGAACATAGGAGCAGGAGGAAGCCTGAAATGCATCCATTGTGACTGCATTCTAAGAATAACTTCCAAAACAATAAAAAACTATTAATATATTAACCTCCTGAGACTAAGATGACTGCAAACTCCTTAGGCGGTTCTTGCAAGACATTAGTTTAGGGAACTGTGTAGTTTATAGACCCAAGGCTTTTAATACTTTTCATCCATAGAACTGCAATATTTTGAAGAGGTATTTGACAAGGAGTCTGATGTAGAGAGATTGAGTAAGTAACTCTTCTGACTTTAGACAGAACCTTTGACAAAACTGGTGCTATTTGGACTGTGGGGATAGTGGTAAGCTTTTGTGCCTCAGTTTTACGTCTTATGCTTTATTTCTTTGAGCCTATAGCTTTGAGCTGTGTGACAGAAATAATGAACATACTGTGTTTCACCGTGGTTTGTTCTGCTGTATCTGTGGTCATTTTCCACATGCATGACTTCTAAAGCTATGCCCCTATGGAAATGAATTGCAACATTCAGTTTTATTACTGCATTTAAAAATAGAATATAAAAAAAGTACTTCTCAAAAGCAAATAATTTCACAGGTTAAAAATGCCATGTTAGCAGGAGCCCAAGGGATCATACTTTATTCAGACCCTGCTGACTACTGTGCCCCAGGAGTGAATGTTTATCCAGATGGCTGGAACCTTCCAGGCGGAGGAGCCCAGCGTGGGAATGTGTTAAACCTGAATGGAACTGGGGACCCTCTAACACCAGGTTATCCTGCAAAAGGTCAGTGAAAGATCCGTACCCTAGGCCATCAAGTATTTTATAAACTGGTGCTGAAAGCTATTGTGGCACTAGAAATTAATCTATTTTCAGAACAGTGGCAAAGAAATAAGATGCTTGAAATTATTTTTAGCAGTAGTTAATTTTCTTATTGTAGACTAAGGTTCTACCTGTATGTCACTTCAACTGTTTGCTTTTGAGTTAAGCAGGGAAAGTTAAGTTTTAGGAAAATCTCTTTATATGATCCCAGTCTTATAACTCTTAGAAAAGCAGGACATGCAAGTTTACAGATTGTGAAGCAGCAGAAAATGGCTGAGAATTTATAGCCATTTTAAAATACCTGTGTTTCTCAAGAACACCAGTTTAAACTGCATTATAGTCTATCATCAAAGAGAAGTCATAGCTTTGCTTGGAGGTATGTTTCCTTGCTGTTCCTAAATTCCAAGCAGAAAAACAGTTTAAAATCCTCTTTACAGGGAGTAAAATTTCTGTAGTAAAAATAACAGTAGCCTGGAGTCTTTCAAAACTTGGCACTATGTACTTGTCTTGTCCCTGTCCAATCTAAACTAAGATGCCCAGCAGGCCTGTCTGCTAATGGAACAAAACCACAGGGGTACTTCTGGAAAGCTCACTGGCTTTTTGTGACCATTGTTGGGAGCATAAGAAAACAACCTACTGAAAAATTAGGTAATATTGTGTTTGACTGGCCCACCAGATTCAGCGAGATATTGACTGTCTTCAACACAGGTAAATGCATCTGTGGATGTCTTCTGCAGCTTGCCCAGAGGCTGCACAGGAGCTGTCTTCACCTCACACCACAGCTTGGTTATCGCACAGTCAGCTTAGAGGAGATGTATTAATATGGATGGACAGTAAATCCAACCTTGCATCAGACTCTTACAGAGTTGTGCAGATACACTACTGGGTTTGTGGTTCTGCCATTTTATTTTGGTTTCCTAGAAACAATATCTAAGAAATGATGTAAGAATTAAAAAAAAAAACGATGTATGCTTTTGGCTACTGTGTGGCTGCACTGTTAAAAAGTATTTCAAGTTTGATGAAAATTGCTAAAAACACTATAAACTTCACATTTTGTTCTGATTTCTCAGAGTACACTTTTAGGTATAAAGTTAATGAAGGTGTAGGTATTCCTAAAATCCCAGTTCATCCCATTGGATATCATGATGCAGAAGTATTATTACGGTGAGTATGCATCAGTACTCCTCACCAGAAGTCAGTAATCACAAATGCGTAGCAAATTTTTTTATACTATGATGATAAGATATATGCCATTACTTATATGTACTGCTCTTTTGTAGTAATGTGTGCTTCAGAAAATGTGGAAAATTCAAAGCAGTCTGTTTCTGGCACAATGTTTTTAAGATTTTTGTAAACTCACCTCGATTCAGGTGCAGTAATTATTAAGGGAAATTAAGGTTTTAGCCTACTGGTCATCTACATTTGTCTTGGTTTTCACTTCACAGTGCAATGGGAGGATCTGCAGCTCCAGACAGCAGCTGGAAGGGAAGTCTCAATGTATCTTATAACATAGGGCCAGGATTTGCAGACAACTCTTCTACAAGGTCTGTTTTAACACTTGCCTGTTTATAAAATATTGAAAAAAAAAATCTAAACAAGAAAAAAACTGTGTAACATCTAGAGATATTCTGGAGAAATTTAAATCCTTCTGAGTGGGCAACATTTGATGATAACTATTAGAATTGAAAAGAAATTATCAAAACTATGGTTTTACCCAGTGTTCCCAGTGTTTACATTTTTTTTCAGCTCTAATAGAGGAATACAACTGTCCAGGTCTCCAGCACTAGCAGAGCTGTTCTCTAGCAGACCAAGCCATGTAACAATTGTATTCAGCAATGAGGGATTTGACTGTTTGTCGGGGACTGTTACAGAAATCTTCCTTGTTTATAACTAATAAGCTGCAATATATAAAGCTAAAGATTACTTTTTTATCACTTTTCCCCATAAAAATATTTTGGTTTACATGACATGTTATTCTATGAGGAGTGGTAGTGGACCACAATGAGCAGTGTGTATCATTATTACTGCTCCACTTCCCAAAAAACAAGAATATGTCTGAATATATAGTTTTATAAAAAGTTCCTTGTTCATTATTCTTTTCTGTCCTGCTTTAAACTAAATGAAAAAGAATAAAATAGAATTAAATAAATACAAAATCATGTTTGACAAAATTTAGGTGCTTTTTGGAATGTCTTGAAGAGCAACAGTAAGAAAAGAAACAATATGATTCATCCATAAAACATATATGTGGGATATATTTTTAATTTCCCTTTTAACAACTTCCTACATAATAGGGTAACAGTTTTTGTAATGCTAATTCTATATGAATTAGGTTTATTTAAAGCATGTTGCACAGGAACATGTTCAGGTGGGTTTTGAAGGTGTCCAGGGAAGGAGACTCCACAACCTCTCTGATGAGGTTTAAATACTCATGTTGCTTCCTTCTTGCAAATAGGGCCATCCATGAGCTGCAGCCTACATGTCTGAGTCCAGAATATCTCCTCCGGAGGAGTTTAGTATTCTAATTCTACACATACTTCTTTCTCAGAGTAGCTCCATAGCAAAATGAACCTAGGTAGAAAGTCACTTGCACATGGAAAGTGTGCAAGTATATGCATGCTCAAGGCACTGGTGTCAATTATTTTCTGGGCAAAGATCCAGTAGCTGTCCTGAAGTAGGTTTTTATTTTGACAGCTATACAGATTTGCTGCTGAAAAGATAACTTCAAATGTGAAGCTCTTGGGGTTTTGCCAAGCACAAACAACCCCCATTGTTTGATGCTTTGTTTCTTGTACAGGTTAAGAGGGGCTGAACACTACATTATTTTTAGCTCTTCTAATACTTTTATTTCCTTTTTTTTATAAAACTTCACAAACGGATTTAACTGGGGAGACAGGGAGGGATGGAGGATTGACAAGTCTTGATCACTCAGACCTGCTGTCCTAAGCAAAGATTCCAATTTATTCCTTGATGTATATTTCTAGTGACCTTCTCTCCAAGTTCTTTCTTATTACACAGAACTGTGCTAGAAACCCAAAGTATATTCAATATAAATGCTGAACACACAAAGTGGAATAGAAGCACAAGCTTTCTGGCAAGTTATTAACATTGACTTTTCATTGCCTTCTCAGTCAGAAATGATTACTCCACACTGCTTTTCATTTCAGAAAAGTCAGAATGCATGTTCATACAAACAATAAAATAACACGGATTTACAATGTCATCGGCATCCTCAGAGGAGCTGTGGAACCAGGTGAGCATCAGGTGCTTCATGATTTTAATTTCTTTTTTATTTGATGAAACTGTTCTTGTGTTACAAGAAGCTTCAAGTTTTTTAGATAGCCTGATAATATGGAAGCTGAGAAACCCTTAATAGTTGTCCCATTCCTGACATCACACTATTTTTCATTGGCAATTCCAAGAATATATTTGAATGGGAATGCTAGAATGATAGATGTCAAAGAATTTTTTATAATGCTTGTCATTTTACAGAAGGTTTCCCTTTATATCATCCATACATTTTGCCTTTGCAAAAATTATCACAGTGCAAAGTTCAGAAACCTAGTGATGATCTGGGACCTCAACATATTACTGTTGATATCTAGTAGCAGGACATACATGGAAGACTTTTAAGTGGAAAAATATGTATAAAATACTTGTTATCTTGATTTATATACTTTTGTAGAGTAAGTGAATGATTGCAAATTACCTTAAATTTGTAGCACTGGTATTAAACTTCTTATTTTGTTTGACACAAGTAGGGATGCAAAGTAAATACAAGTAATATGAATACATTTTTAATTAAGGATTGATATTGTGTGCTTGTTTCTAGATAGATACATTATCTTAGGAGGTCATAGAGACTCTTGGGTATTTGGTGGTATCGATCCAACTACGGGTGCAGCTGTGCTGCAAGAGGTTGTACGGAGTTTTGGTAAAATGAAGATGGAAGGTAACTTAGTTATTACAGATGTGAAATGACAGATATGAAAAATAGCAGTTTTGAGGAACTGCATTTAATATTCCTAAAAGCAGTTATGTTGATTTAACTTTTCACCTCCATAGAGAGTTGTATTTCTCATTATGAAAGATGCAAATTCCTCGAAGAGATAGATAAGTAGCATTGCATCTTGGATGAATTTATCCCCTCATGTCTCTCATCAGTATAATAGTATCTTCTTAGTTGTGTGGAATGAAAATAATGCATTAAGAAGAAATGCCTCTGCAATAAGATTTTAGAGAGGGGTGTGGTTTGTTTGTTTGTTTTACTGCTATATAATTAAGTGTTATTTTTTAAAAGTGATTTAAATTAACAGTGGTAATCTTTCACTAGACTTTCTAACTTCAAGTTGAATTTTCAAATTTAACTATGTGATTGCAGGTTGGAGACCTAAGCGAACTGTTATTTTTGCTAGCTGGGATGCAGAAGAATTTGGATTATTGGGTTCCACAGAATGGGCTGAGGTAAATAAAAAGTAGTGTAAAGAAATCAAAACTTGAAAGTCTGTTGCATGCAGCTGCAATATCCAGTGGCATCTACTCCTAGATTGCAACAAATGGCTTCAAGGTAAAACTGGAGCACAACAGACTCTTAAAGGTGCAGTGAGGCCTCCATATATTTAAATAAATTACCCACCTAACTTCTTATAAGTGCACTAACTCTTCTAAGATTTAAAAATCTACTTTGATTCAAAGCTAATGTCACTCCATTGTCTCAATGTGGAAATCTATCCCTTCATTTAATAGAATGATAGAATTTTATATAAACTAAATTTGTTTATTTTCTAACCTTCTATTAGAGAAATTCTTTAGTTTCTATAAACTAAAGCCTAGAGCATGTACATGTGATCCATAAGCACATGAAGCCCTTTGTGTGGAAAGTAATCCTCCCTGTCAAAGGAAAAGGTATGTAATCTACGAGTGAAAAGTTCCAAATTCCTGAGAAAATTTCAGTATTGTGGAGTCTCAGGATCAGGACAATTGATTAATTCTGTAGTGGGACTATATTTCTGCCTGATAGAAGGATGCTGGGAAATTCAGAAGTGAGGTTCTGAACATTTTTCTCTCCTTTCCCTGTTAGCCATGCTCAGTTCTTAACCCTGTAAGTGGATTTGTTCAGCCCTGGTAAGAAATATAGGTCTTACAAGAGTTTTCATTGTTTGCCCTGTAAAATCCAAATTAGAAATAGAGCAGGCAGAAAATTCTCCGATGAAACACATTTCTGCTGAACTATGTCAATTTATTAGTACTGAAAGGTTTAACAGATATATTATCTTGTTCAGTTAGAATTTTATTTACACGGTTATATTTAATTATGTGGATACAGCTTTCAAAATCCATAAAATCAAGTATTTTAATATTTTTGGTTTAGTTTATCAGCATGTATTTCAGTAAACCACAAAATTACATAGCTAAATGACACCTGTCAGAGGACAATACCTCTGGTGTTGGTCCCAAACACCAAAGGGTGTTCTTCTGTTAACAAAGCTGAGTTTTCTGTTTGTTCGGATTTGCACTAATTCTTTCTCCCATAAACTGTTTGGCTTCCAAAGCTCTAAGCATCTTACTTTTGGTTTATGAGATATTAGATGATCAAAGCTTAATTTTTCTTTAAAATTGTTTAATGAGGGATTTTAAAGAGGTGGTATTAAAGTTTCATCCCACTTGAACTCCACAGGTAACAGATGTTTACGGTATATCAAATTTCATTTTAAATTTCTTTTTCTATGTATCTGTGCACATATTTAGATGCTGTAAAGAAAAAAACACACAATTGTTTCAATGATGAAGAATATGAAAAAATGACACTTAAAAGATAATTTTCTCTTGAGCAATTAATGAATAAATTATGAGTTCTTTTGATATTTGATTTGTTCATCCATTTCTGCTGCTGTTCTGTGATGGTTTTTATTTAATATCCAGTAATCTATCATCTGTTATTTCATGAAACAGTAGCTGTACTGGATTAGAAAGCCATGAGCAGAATTTCTATTTGAATCCCAATGTTTTTATATTATTGATTTCTTGCTTTATCTTTGTGGTGTGCATTCCTACTCTTTTACACCTAAATTAGATTGAATTTCTCTAGAAACATTCCTCTCAGCTTACATCCATGTTTTCTGCAGCTGCCAGATCTGTCTAAACCTTGAGGAAAAATAACCCTTGATATTCACTATCTTCTGTATAACAAAAAGACTCTGCAACTGTGGCAACATCGTTTTATTGCATAGACAATCTCCATTGTTCATAAAAGAAGCAATTTCTTTATTTTGTAAATATGCTTTTTCATATATGCAAGGCCTTATGTATGCATATACAGGGTGACTCCCTCCCTTCATAAGCTTTTCCAGAATCTCCTCTACTGTTTGTTTTAAATATATTAATTTAATTATGAAGTTATCAATTACCAATTCAATTTTTAGTTCACATGACTTACAAATGATCAGTTGGGTTATAAATTGGATGAATCAAGTAACAATTACTAACCTAATTAGAATATCAATCACAAAGCCAAGACTTAGTAAAATACCACTTACTGTTTAGAATGAAATTTCAAACATAATTACCAGTTTGCAAAAAAATGAAACAAGTGTGTGTATATATTTAGCATGAAAGCAATGCTCAGTTGACTCAAACCAGTCAAAGTCATTTTAATAGGAAACGTCAGAGCTTTGACTTATCCATTTCTGAAATAGAAGAGTGTTGAAATGACAGCAATACTCAGTTTGTCAGTGTTAAAGTTGAGTTCAGTGCTGGAAGGTCACATAAATACCTAGGAATTAAAAGCATGGAGGAATCCTGGCTGACCTCAAAGTCACATGTGGCATGTTCAAAAAGCACAGCAAGTGCAGAGTTAAAATGCATATATAACTTTAATTTACCCCACTACAATGCTGTTCAGTAATTTTCCTGTTCTGTCTTGCTCCCATGTGATGCAGCAGGCAGCACCTACACTTTGTGGTTGTTTTCCACAATAAATTAAGTCCCGGAAAGCAGAAATGGATTCCATGTGTCCAAATCATTGACCCATCCTCAAGCATTAATATAAGTAGTAAGGTATATCATGCTACTTAACCTGATTGTTTTCTTAAAGGTAATGCTGTTAAGAACAGTGTGCTTAACATACTCTTGACTAAATTTCACTAATTGAAAGTAATAATTACACTTTTACAACCCCAGGAAAATGCCAGAGTCCTCCAAGAACGGGCAGTTGCTTACATCAACACAGATTCTTCTATAGAAGGTGTGTCTTTTATTTTTAAACTCAATTTACTTTGCAGATGTGAATTTTAATAGTTCCCTGTGCATTATTTATTTCATCCAGAGCTGGCAAACATAAGGTAAATAATGTCACGTTCAGAATAATTGTAGCAAATGAAAAATTAAGTGGAGAGAGAGAATCACAGCACGGTAGGGGTTGGAAATGACCTCTGGAGACCATCCAACCCCTCTGCTAAAGCAGGTTCATCTAGAGCAAGATGCATAAGAATGTGCTCATGTGGGTTTTGAAAGTGTCCAGGGAAGGAGACTCCATAACCTCTCTGGTGAGAGAACACTTTAAATTCTCATGTTTCTTCCTTCTTGCAAATAGGGCCATTCATGAGTTGCAGCCTAAGTGTCTGGAGTCCAGAATGTCTCCTTTGGAGGAGTTTAGTATTCTCTGATAATGAACTGAGTGGTCTGAATGTTAAACTCTTTCTTAACTGCATTAGCTTTAATTTACATTTGCAGTTTTAAGATACGGCAGACTGCTCCTTGTTCTGCTTGAAACTCCAGCTCTTTTCCATGTGGAATTATAATATTTTTGGACACTAATTTATTATGTTCCTAAGATAATTTGTATTGGGACCTTAGGCTTACATTTTATGGGAATGGGATCCATTTTGGTGCTTTGGGCCAATACGATCACCTTTGTTCATGAGCAAGGAGAATATGCAGGGAGTTACATATGAATTATGGCAGGATTCTCCTAGAAAAATAAGCACTGAACAGTGTTTCACAAAAAAAACCTGATCTGCCATTACCAATTTACTATGCCCTTCAGATTATGAGAAGACACTGTCATACAGGAACGCTGCTTAGAAACTGGACTTGGAATTTTGGGTCTAACACTATGACATAAATCACAAAGTCCTTCTTAAATTTATTACAACCTTATTACAGAAGAACTTAATTTACTGTTGTCCATGCTGAAGTAGTAGTCAGCGGAGGATTGTGAAGCTGTCCTGCACCATAGGCTCAGTTATTCAGGGCATTGCTCTTCCTGTGTTAAACCTACTTTATTTGTGCTTACTGTGTGTGAATAAAGTGGATATCAACAGGCATATTTAAGAACTCTCTGTATTCCTGTCAGCAGAAAATTTTGTCTGTCACTAAAGGATTGGAAAGAAAGAAAAACTAAACTCAGTTTCTAAGTGCTCAGCTGGAGTTAAGGTATAGTGTTCCTTCAATTATGCAGCCTACATGCTGTGTGAAAAGTAGAGCAGAATTTCACACCTAGAAGATCTCACAAATGAAATAATATCTTTACAACTGCTTCGTATTCTCAGCATGGATTGTAACACGTATCTTTTAGGTGTTTTGCAGCCAACATGCTGCTGCCTTAATTTTCTTCTGAATCTTGATTACTCAAACATGTCTCTTGCTTTATGCATTAATGAAAATGTGAAAGAAATACGTAATAAGGAAAAGAATACCATATTCAGTGTACTGTTTTAAGTATCTTGGACATCTTTAACCTGACTGATCATTAAAATCCCCCGTAGAGTCATAGCATCTATAGACTCTGCCAATTAATTTGTTTATCATTATACATTCTCCACAGCACTTCTTATGCTACATTTTGGACATCAAATTATTTCTATTCATTGTCCTTTAAAAATGGAAAGAAGGCTAGTTGATCATGCTTTTGAGCTTTTTTGTGACATTCATTTCCAATTCTCAAATAGAAACTCCCCTTGGATACATCATTAACAATATCTAGTGGGGTTTTTCCATCATCATGGGGTTTTCTGTAGTCAGTCTAGCCCTCTTCTGAATACACATGTGCAAAGGATGACCCAAAGCTCTAAGTCTATATCCAAACCGAATAAATGTGTCATCTGAGACCTTATGTTTTATTACGTCCCAACTTTCTCATCCCTCTTCTCCTCTTTGTTATTGTCTGTATTTGAGGGCAGAGGTGTTTGCCTAGCTGCTATCCAGTGTCTGTAGTCTATAGAGAAGACTGCTTTACACTCCTGCTTGCCTCAGAAGTGGCAATAGTTTCTTTTTGATGGGGCTTTTGCTGCTGTAACTGGCAACTTCATTATGAGGTACTTAGCTGGCTCAACATAGGCCATGGGCAGTGTGGAAACGTCATGGGTGTGAAGCGTAGAAGTGACAGCATGATGGTAAAAGGGGAGGTTTAGGAGACAGTAGATGGATCCATTGCTCTGCATCTTTGTTGCCTCCTATTTGAGTGAGACTTATTTCTGACAGATAAAATGTCAAATGTCTTGCAAGTCTCTTACTCAGAAGATGACCGGTCTTTCAGACACAGTCTGCAAAAACATTGAAATAGTATCTTTATGATAAGGGAAGAAGCAGCTGCATTTAAAGCCTTCTTAAAACATCTTGCAGGGAATATATCTTGCCCCCTGTACAGTACCTGAGTATGCTGAATTTATTCTTAACATCCTACAAAAAGTAGGATGTTGCCATTGCCTTCTGTTTAACACAAGCTTTGGAAAGCCTATAAACGACAAGGGCTTGTAGCTAGTGAGGGATAGTTAGGCATATTTTAGAACAATGGGAAGGCTTAATTACATCACTGAGTATGAACTGTAACTGATGCATCATTGTTGTGTAGTACCAGTAGCTTATACAATGTGACCAAATAGTCTATTTCTGTATATATTCTGAGGCAAGATCTAAATTCTTGCCTTGGAATTAAGAAATTTGTCTAAGAAAGGACTGCAGGGTTTAACCCATTAAGAAGATAATGCCACTGGTACATGAAAGGAATATTTCCATGTCTGTTTCATTTTCAGGTAACTACACATTAAGAGTTGACTGCACCCCTCTTCTCTACAAACTGGTGTATAATCTGACAAAAGAGGTACTGAATCAGCATATCTATTATTTGTGACTACAAGGTTATTGAATAAAATTGGATGACTGAATAAAATTGGATTATTGAATAATATTAGATTTATCTTATCTCTGTGCTGGAACAATCTTGATCCCACCAAAATCAATACCAAACCATCCCATTGGTGGCATACAGTCCAGACTCACAGTTCCTCAGTATTCTTAGGAAAGTTGAAATGTGTCACTGACATAAATGGAATAATATTTGAAATATATAGTAAAAATATTAATAATAAAGACAAGATAATAAAACACTTGGACAAGTCCAATTCTTCAAAGTGATAAGCATTCAAGGAAATAAATTGCATGTTAAATTTCTGTTTCATGTGCAAAAGAAAACCTATTCATTTTCACATTGACTAGCTGCCATTTTCTCTGTCTCTGTTTCCCCTGAATCTCTTTCATATCTCATTGAGACCCTGAAAAAGTGTAATAAATATTGAAGTATTGAGCAGGCCTCATAACAGGCCAGATGTATGGACTTGCATGATTACAAGTGGTCTAATCATGTCTCCTGTGCTTTTGCCTCTCAGAGTGAATTACAATAAGGCTGAGAGATTGTGGTCCATTAAAGCAGGAATCTTCACTGGCCATATGAGGAGTTAACCATATTAGGCACCTAGCATGAGTCATTGTCATATCCTCAGATCTGGATTCATCTCAATTAAGAGAAGACATCTCTGTCTGACTTAAGCAATGTAGGCTCGCTTTAAAGGCAACAGGTAGAAATAGGTACTGTTAGGATGAGATTCTTTTGACCAAATGTGGTTGTATACTCTTGTATGTACAGAACTCTCAAACTGTTTATTCCACCCCTGATATTAAGGGAACCCAAGTGACTTGGTCCAGTGTAAAAATCTGCACTGTAATGACACTTGGTAGGATGTCTCCAGCTACTAGTCTCCCATCCCACTATATGCATTCATCCTGAGTTATTTTCAAACACAATACACTTTCTTTTAACTGGAAATGCTGTGCTTTGAACCTGTGGTGGTTTCTCTCCTCTTCTCTTCTCTTCTCTTCTCTTCTCTTCTCTTCTCTTCTCTTCTCTTCTCTTCTCTTCTCTTCTCTT
>WTSP01017515.1:59276-82518 GCA_025331215.1 Actenoides lindsayi
TCATTGCTGGGGTACTGCTGCTGACTTCAGCAGAGTCACGTGAGGGATGTTTAGACTAGATATTAGGAAAATTTCTCTACTGAAGGATTGGTGAGGCATTGGAACAGGCTGCCCAGGGAGGTGGTGAAGTCACCATCCCTGGAGATGTTCGAAAAGCATATAGATGTGGAACTTCAGGACATGGTTTAGTGGTCATGATAATGTTGGGTTGATGGTGGGACTTAATGATCATAGAGGTCTTTTCCAACTTTAATGATTCTATGATTCTATGAAATGTTCCCTGTGCTTTGCATTAGGCTTTTGCGTGGGTTTGGGTTTCATTCAGGAAGCCCAGTATGTGAAAGAACGTTAGTGCAGATGTGGGTGATTATGCATATCCAAAAGAAAGTTATTTCTGTTCATATTAGAGACTATCCAACATCCCCTGATCATTTTGCTCTTCTCATTTTTAGTGAGCCACTTCTCACCAAAAATCATAATGTACACATGTAAGTGTTGTCTTCAAAGGATGTGTGCAAGTGTGGTCCTCAGCATACAGATGAAACATTTAGCTGTTGACAGTCTTTTCTAGCCCTGCTCCATGGCTAGCCTTTAGACAATTGGTCATCATCAGCCAGCATCTGCAATAGTTCAACTTCAGTTCCCTTGTTTTGATCATGATGTCTTTGTATTTATACTTAGAGAGCTCTGCATCTTCCCTTGGGGTAGCAGTAAACTTACATTGATTCTGGATTTGGGCCTAGGTTAGGGCAAATAGCATGTTTTACTAGGCTCTCAGTGTTGTATGAAAAAGCTTGCCCAT
The DNA here is from genome assembly GCA_025331215.1 of Actenoides lindsayi. Taxonomy (NCBI): domain Eukaryota; kingdom Metazoa; phylum Chordata; class Aves; order Coraciiformes; family Alcedinidae; genus Actenoides; species Actenoides lindsayi. Next base: position 60,079 of record WTSP01017515.1, read on the forward strand.
GGATATTGCATGACCAGAGGTGTCAGAATAACACCTTTGCCAGAGCATGTAGTACTATTACTCCCATATGTCCAAGTTCAGCTTCCTCTTATTAATATGCCATTTTTAATTTAGCCCTAGAACTTGACCAGAGTTCCCTGAAACTGACAGGAGCCAAGTAATTGCTTCAAAAAGTTGTTATTTTTCTGCTAGATGATGACATAATCTCAGAGGTCAGAACTCTTTGGATTTTCAGCTAAGAATCTGTATGTTTTTCAATACAGAATTTCAGTCTCAACAATACATTGGGACCATGTATCTAGACATGAATATTTATGCTTTGTATTTTGGAAAAAAATATATTGAAATCCCAATCCTCTGCACATCATAACCAATCTTATAGTTAAAGAACCATGTCTATTAAAGATCATTTAAGTGTTAGATGGAGACCAGGGCCAGAGCCTTGATTTATTTTACTTCTGCCACAGATTTTCTAAGATCTTTGGTCAATAATTTTATATTCTTTCATAGTTTTCATGGCTCTGTGATGACTATACTTACCTTTTCCATCCTTGTTACACAGCTTTTTGATTTATTTTTTTTTAAGGTAAGGATGGGACTTACATTTGTATGTACAGTGTTTTGCACAATGGTTCACCAGTCTTGACTGAGTCCCCTTGGCACTGCTGTAATATAGTTAATGACAGGTTTTAACCATTCCTTCTAGTACAGTTCTTTTGTACCCTTCCTATAGAAAAAGCAGTCAAATTTCAGGCTCATCCTGTTTAGAGAACATTGCTGGGCAAACCTCCACAGCATTAGGGCTGTTTTCTCCCCTTGCCTGATGAAAAGAAAGCGTCTGGGACATCCTGGCTGCTGGAGGAGCTCCACAGTGTTATATATCTTCTTGTGTGTGTACGTACACACTGCAATAGAGTGGTAAGAAGTCCTAGAAACCCCCAGGTTCCAGTTCCCCCAGAAGTGGATGAACTCCAGCTATTGTCCTTGAGCTTTTAACCTGCTCTTCTCCACTGTCTGTGGGTGTTTCCAAGTGGCTTGTGGTTGGGGTTCTTAAATGAATGTAACATGTGTAATTAGTAAACTTCCCTCCATGCAGCAATGCTGTTGATTAAGAAAGATGCAGATGGCTGTAAATGTTTCCTTTGATAATGAATTGAGATAGAGGTATTTCCAATGGGATTATAATATTTTTCTCTCCAGATTTTAAGCCCTGATGAGGGTTATGAAAATAAGTCTCTTTTTGAGAGTTGGCTTGAGAAAGATCCTGCAACTGAAAATAATAGCTATCCCAGGTAAGTTGTTAATCTTTTTTTTCTTCCCCAATATTTTCGTCATGTCATAGCATGGCTGCATGCCAGAATTTTTCAAGACGTGCTGTTGATGACATGATGGTTGAGAGAGTCTCTTGGGAGGCAGTTCTGGAGGGCATAGGAGGCCAGGATGGCTGGGCATACTTTAAGGGAGCAATTTTAAAGGTGCAGGAGCTGACCATCCCCAATTCACAGAAGACGAGCCGACAGGGAAGGAGACCAGCTTGGCTGAACACAGAACTTTAGCTGGAACTCGGGAACAAAAGGAAAGTTTACGGTCTTTGGAAGAGGGGACATTAAATTTATGAAGATTACAAATATGCAGTGAAGCTGTGCAGTGAGAAAATAAGAAAGGCTAAAGCCCAACTAGAATTAAACTTGGCCACTGTGGTGAAGGACAACGGTAAATGTTTCTATAAATACATTAACAACAAGAGGAGGGCTAGGGAGAATTTCCATTCTTTGTTGGATTCAAAGGGAAACACAGTGACCAAGGATCAGGAAAAGACTGAGGTACTTAATGCCTTCTTTGCCTCAGTCTTCAGTAGTAGGACTAGTTGTTCCCATGGCACACAGACCCTTTAGCTGGAAGATAGGGATGGGGAACAGAATAGGCCCTACATAATCCATACGTAAATGGTTATGTGCCTGCTTCGTAAGCTGAACACTCAGAAGACTATGAGGTCAGACGAATTACATCCTAGATTGCTGAGAGAGTTGGCGGATGTGGTTGCCCCAAGCCACTCTCCATCATCTTTCAGAAGTCCTGGATAACCAGGGATATCCCAGTGGACTGGAGGCTGGCAAATGTGATGCCCATCTTCAAGAAGGGCCAGAAAGAGGATCCTGGTAGCTACAGACCTGTCAGTCTCACTCCTGTGCCGGGGAAGGTTATGGAACAGATAATTTCTAGAGCCATCATAGAACAATTAAAGGTCAACCAGAAGATCAGGCCCAGTCAGCATGGGTTCATGAATGGCAGATCCTGCTTGACCAACCTGATTTCATTACTGTGACAAGGTAACCTGCTTAGTGGATGAGGGAAAGGCTGTTGATGTAGTGTACCTGGACTTCAGTAAAGTCTTTGACACTGTTCCCCACAAAATCCTCATGGATAAGCTGGCTGCCCACGGCTTGGACAGGCATATACTCTGCTGGGTGAAACACTGGCTGGATGGCAGGGTCCAAAGAGTTGTGGTCAATGGAGTTAAATCCAGTTGGTGGCCAGTCACGAGTAGTGTTCCTCAGGGCTCATTACTGGGGCCACTCCTGTTTATCAATGATCTTGATGAGGGGATTGAATGTACCCTCAGTAAGATCACAGATGACACCAAGTTGGGAGGGAGTGTTGATCTGCTGGAGGGTAGTAAGGCTCTACAGAGGGACCTCGACAGACTGGATCGATGGGCCAAGGTTAAGTGTATGAGTTTCAACAGGGCCAAGTGTCAGGTCCTGCATTTTGGTCACAAGTACCCCAGGCAACACTACAGGCTTGGGGAAGAGTGGCTGGAAAGCTGCCTGACAGAAAAGGACCTTGATGTATTGATTGACAGTTGGTTGAATATGAGCCGTCAGTGTGCCCAGGTGGCCAAGAAGGCCACTGGCATCCTGGCTTGTATCAGAAATTGCGTGACCAGCAGGACTAGGGAAGTAATCTTGCCCCTGTACTCGGCGCTGGTGAGGCCCCACCTTGTGTACTGTGTTCATTTTTGGGCACCTCAATACAGAAAGGACATTGAGGTGCTGGAGCAGGTCCATATGAGGGCTACAAGGCTGGTGAAGGCTTTGGAAAACATACCCTATGAGGAGCGACTGAGGGAGCTGGGTCTGTTTAGTCTGAAGAAGATGAGGGTGAGGGGTGACTTTATTGATTTCTACAACTACCTGAAAGGAGGTTGTAGCGAGAGCGGGGTTGGTCTCTTCTCACTGGTGACAGGTGACAGGACAAGGGGAAATGTCCTGAAATTGCACCAGGGAAGGTTTAGGTTGGATATCAGAAAAAAATTCTTTACAGGGAGGATTGTTAAGCACTGGAACAGGCTCACCAGGGAAGTGGTTGAGCCACCATCCCTGAATGTGTTTAAAAATCATTTGGATGTGGTGCTCGGGGACATGGTTTAGAGGTGGGTTCTTAGAGTTAGGGTAGTAGAGTTAGGTTAAGGTTGGACTCGATGATCTTCAAGGTCTTTTCCAATCTGAGCAATTCTGTGATCCTGTGAAAATTATTCTCCTTCAATATCTTTTGAACGAAACTAAACTAAACTAAAATTTTATGACTTCTTGTTTTAATGATGGTGACATCTATGTAAAATGAAACCTCATGCTTTTTAAAGGCCTGTTATCAGTAGGAAAGCTGTTTGGAAAGCAATAAAAAATGAGCAAGGTGGGGAAATAGTTTACAATATAGTTTAGTCACCCTACTAGACAAGGTAAGATCAAACTTATTAGGATAAGCAAATGTTCCATTGAAAGAAACTGCCTAGACCAGTAATTAAAAACTCTTGTGATACTCCTTCTTTGTTTTTACTGTGGATGTAAATGTAATACATTACAAATCTATATCTGAGAGTATTAAAACTTGATATTTGAAAATATTAAAACTTCAAAACATGGGTTTTTTTGACTAAAATGTTCTGAAGGTATTAACCTGTCTTTCAGGCCCTGGTAAGATTAGTATCTAGATTCATTAGACTTACTGAGATTTATTCCTTTTGAAAAATCCACCAGATCTGATCTTTCTCATTTGATGCAAATAGCTCCTTGCAGAGGTTTATACTAACAAAAGAACCGTAGCTGGAACAGAGGAAAATATTATTTTTTTTTTTAGCTGAGAAAAAACAATTACTCACCAGGCTAGTCATATAAATCAAAAATGTAATGTAAAACTTAAATAAATATTTGAAAATACCTATGATATTACATGATTTTATTATAATTTTATTTTCCTCCATCTTGCCACACCTACCCAGCAGATGGCAATATTTACTTGTAAGTAGCAAATGCTAATTGTATCTTCTGCAGCGGAAATTATTTATCAGTCTTTGGTTCTAGTGGAATATGCTTAGCATATAAACATATCTGTCTTTGCATATATTACTGCACATTTCATATTACTTTGGAAATAGCTGATTGAAGTTTTAAGACTATGGAGACATGTCTGATACAATCTTATGGCTCTTGTACATGACGTGTACTTTTTTTTAAAATGTGATCAGTGCCATAATCAGGATTTCTACCTTTAAAAAGTCTTCCTATCAATATTGGTTACTGAATTCATGTGGTGGAATAAAGTCAGTTAGAGTAATTAGTCTTGCAACTCATCTAGCCTCTGATCTTACTAGTGTCCCTGATATGCCCTCCAGAAAAACTAACCTCCATTTCTTAAAAAAGATACGCATTTTGCATAAATTACAATCATACTCTACAGTAAATGCTCTCACTAAGGTGTTGTCTTTTCTACATGTAGAATAAACAAACTGGGATCAGGCAGTGATTTTGAAGCTTACTTTCAGAGACTGGGAATTGCATCAGGCAGAGTCCGATACACCAAGAACAGGGTAGGTCTTCCGTATTGCTTGAAGAAGTTTGATAGTGTTGAGAAGTCATCTTTTAGAAATATTCATGATTAATAAAAAGGCTTCAAAGAATCTTTGACTGGTTTGTATATCAGTGCTATTTCTTAACAAGAACCCTAAATGTTTGGAGAATAAAACATGTTACAGTAATGTGTATATTCTATAAGCTGTCAAGTTCACAGCAAGTTATCTATAGAATCTGATTGGAGGTGTATATTTCGTTCTACCATACTATTAGTAGGCCCCTTAATACAAAAATCTTCCTTGATAGTGTACAGAAATAAATACATATGATTAAAAGGGGCCATAACTGAGGACTTCTGCTATCCAAAACCCCAAATTTTTCACTTTTAGAGAAAGCAATCTGTGTACAATGGTACTGAAAGCAGATCTGTGCAGATACGTAGAAGGAAGCCCACTCAATCTTGTGTGACTGTCCATCAGTTCAGGTTGTTCGTTGTCTTAAAATGAACACACAAAAGTGGAAGGATAGTAAATAGTGTTTTATAGCAAACAGCTTTTTTGATTTGGAAACTGTGCAAAACATCATCATTGTTAAGTGATCAATACATCCCTTAACCACAGTTAGAATACAGGTCACTGACAAGTATCTTTGCTCTTTTTCAGAAAGCACACAATTTCAGCAGCTATCCTGTTTATCACACTGTATATGAGACCTTTGAGTTAGTGGAAAAATTTTATGACCCCACCTTCAAGAAACAGCTAACAATTGCTCAGTTACGAGGCAAATTGGTTTATGAACTGGCGGATTCTCAGGTCATTCCATTCGACTGTAGAGATTATGGAGAAGCCTTAAAAGGATATAGCAATAGAATTTACAAATTGGCCACGAAACATGAAGACCAGCTGAAACTGTACACAGTATCATTTGGTGAGTAGTAGCCACAAGTCTATTTCTTAAGTACATTAACTAGAAAAATGCAGTGACAAGTTATATGTTATAGCTCTGAAACTGAACTCCTTAACTTCCCTGTTTCAATTCTGTCATCATTAACAAAGAGTGTCTAATTTTTTTTTCAAAACATAACACAGATTTTACACATTATTGGCTAGATGAGAAGGTTCTAACAATTTTCATGCATATTATCAATTATGGGCATTATTACAATGCTCATGAACAGTCAGGGACCTCAAACGCAGAACAGAAATTGATCAGCCTGCTTTTCACTTTCTTGCTTAAAAGAGGAGACAGATAAAATGTTTGTGCCTGGAACTTAAGAGACACGCATGCCCATTTCTTCTCAACCAAAGACTTCATCCTACCCTGAGAAACTTGCTTGCCATCTCTCTTAGTGCCTGGCTACCACCTTTTGGCCACAGAAGCACTTATTTAACTCTTCTGCATAATTACACCCATTTGCTGAACGCTTGAACATATTGAAATCAGACATATAAAACAGGATAGATTCCATGGTCTTTTTTTTTTTTTTTATTGCACTCTTCCTCTCTTTTTTTTTTTTTTCTTCTTGACTCATTCACCCCTTGTATTTCTGTACCAAGGAAGATTTTCAGTCAATCCTAATTCACTTGCTGTCTGATGGACTCATGGTTTAGAGACACAATCTAGCTTTTTGGAGATAAAGTACTCTTTTAGATGATGTGAAATATTAGAAGTAACTGAAATTGAATCATCATTTGAGAAAAGTGAAAAATTATATTTAAAATTTCATATAATGGTTTAGATGAAAAATTCTTGACTATTTTGAAAAGACGCCCTTTTTTTGTAAAGAGACCACTTGAGACTGAGGAAGCCTTGTGTGATCCGAGATTTTGCATAACGTGAGGTTTTATTTCATCATATTCTTGTGTTTACTGCAGTATATCTTGTAAGGAAGCATCAAATCTGGAATTTCTCTTTGCAGTAGGAAAACATCTGCCAAAATTTCTGTTAAATCATTTACTTTCATTGTTTGATTTTCTTTCTCTCTTCGGAGTAGAAGTTGCCCAAACTACCATCTGTCCAATGCATCTATTTTTGTTCCTAAGTTTCTATAAGCAATCATTTTTTTAGCTTTTTTTTCCCCCAAAAAATATGACTTAACCCTCTCCTTAATAACTTTATAGAAGTGTCATTTTGACCAGTTTTTTGCAAGACATGTTTTTCAGTCTTTTCTCAGATGCCTGATTTAAATTTTTGTTTATTCTATTGCATATGAATGCATTAAAATATATAGGCAGTTTTTACAGTACTGTGAAAATTAAAGCTAATTTCACATAACATTTTCATAGAGTTGCCTGTTGACAACACCAAACGTCAGAAAATTGCTAGTTAAGCCTGTATAAGTCACATCATTGTCCATCAAAATAATAGATTAAGGCGTTTATTTGTGTTTGGACTCACCTTTCAGCTGTTCCTCTTCAACAACAAAAGCTGGAAACCTTTTCTCATAAAATACATATTTGTAGCCATATGCTATCAGGAACTAATGTGTGTAGGGGTGGGGGAAAGAAATCTTGTGATATTTTTCTAAAATAACCTACGTTGACAACACAGAACAGCAAATGAACATGAGCACAAATTCTCTCAAGTATTTTCAGACGATCTTTCCTTTTTTTTCTCTTAAATGCCCTGCTACTGCTTCTGAAATACAACCTGTTGTCAAGATATAGTCATGATGTCAGCAGGGCAGATCTCTCTTCTCTAGCAAACTTACAACTGTTGTTACAGTTGTGGACAAGCATAAATTCTCACCCTCAAAAGGTGACATAGTTCTGTCTATACTCCAGTCTGTAAATAGCTTCATACATAAAATCTGCACTTCTAATTATGTATACTAAACAAAAATATTAATACAAGAACAAACAAGTGTAGGCTGGTGATGAAAAAAACAAGTTTGCTAGAAATAGAAGACTAGATGAAACTGCAGAACTACTCTCAATAGAAGTCCTGGGAACACTAAATAGTCTGATAAATCTATCTACAGAAAGCCCATCACATTAAAATAGTGTGATAATTTTATAAACAGTAAGGGCCCATGGTTGCCAATGGAGGACTAGATTTAGGAGCTGACCTAATCGTATGTCGTATATTCCTGTATGAGCAAAGATAGGATATTCTGTGTTTTCTAAGGTTCTCTGAAAACTATTGGCAAAATATACAAGTTGTAAATCTTCCTTCTTCGTAATTAAGTTGACTTTTGGTAAGGCCAGAAGTTCTCCTCATAACATTCACCTGTTACTTACTCTACAAAAATCGCTTATATAAATCGATACTTTCTCCACATCTATATTAAATAGACTCTTGCACAGGAACTATCACAGATGATGTTGACATTAAAAGAAAGGGCTGCTGCTCATTTGACTAAGTTATTTCATATGGCTTGGACATACTGTCAGGGACAGAGGCAGGAAACAGCAATCAATTTACCTGCTGGGTCTCAGGCAAAATCCTGAGGTTTGAGTAGCAGCACTGTGGAATGGCACACAGAGTGGTGCTATGCTGTAACTCTACTGCACATCTGGAGCTAGCACAGGGCCTGGACGCTTTAATCTGCCTTGTCTATCACTGTGTTCCATGACAGCTGTGTCTTTTATGCCTCACCTAATACTATTCAATATGAGTATCACATTCTTCTGTTAAGATATGAATAGGACAGAATGTTCCAAGAGGGAAATCCTGCTGTCCTTCCACAGCCTGCTGGAAGAGCTGGTATTTTTGATGTAAGCCAGGGTTTTTATACCTAAATGTTGTAATGCATGCCCTTTGTTAAAAAGGAAACTGCAGAGTTCTCCATTTGGAATGCCAGCCAGTCTTTCCCTTCCCAGGCAGCAGGAAGATGTGAAAGATTTATCAGGCAATCTGATTTTGTGTTGGTCTTCTTGTACAAGGTCTTTGTCTATTACTGCTAGTAGTGTAGCTTTTTGAAGTTTGCACTAGGGAAAATAATGAACCATGGAAACACAACAAAAGCAATGCAATTATGTCAGAAAAGCAAATGTAGTTTTTCTCCCACTGGGCCACTGAAAGGTATATTGGGCTCAGTAGATACTCTGAAGTTGTACACAAAGTCCTTCCTTTTCTAGATCCCCTTTTTTCTGCTGTGGCAAACTTCTCAAAGGCTGCTGCTGGATTTCACAAGAGACTTGAACAAGTTGACAAGAAAGAGTAAGTCTGGAAAAAAATTATTTTTTATATATATCTGTATACAAGGGTGACAGTTCTTTCTTTTCAGCGACTACACAAGGAGTCTTTCTGATTAGTGTAGAATAGAGCTCTTGAATTCTGAGACAGGCAATATCTGCTAAGATGAATTTTGCTTCCTGTGATGAATAGTAACAGCCGTAGAGCTTATTACTAGTATCAGCTTGTCATTGAAATTATTGTGATACATGGTAAGGCAAAAAACAGTGAAAAAGTTGGACTGAGCTCTGTATTTAGACACTTACACTTGAATATCATAGGTGATGCCAGCATTTGTACTTTCAGCATACCTCAAGTAGACAGGATGATGCTTCAGAGTATCTAAGATATCCATAGGATGCTTGCAAACTGAAGGGCCCTATGGGACTCCTGTGTCCTCTGAGTGCAGTGGCTGGAGGTCAGGTGCTCCTAGGCACCTAGTGTAGCACCAGATAGTTGTGTTCAGGAAACTGAATCCTGTCCTTACTCTGTTACTGTATAGATCAGAGCAGGACTTTGGACACTTGGCTTATGGGCAACACTTGACTCATCAGTGGACACCAAAATCTTGCTGTCTTCATCTTGACCTAAACCTCACTCAGCCTTTCTCTTCCCCTTCTTAAGTGGAATCTTTCTATTGCTGTTTAATACTAAGAAAGTACCTGATGCTCTCGGAAAGTCTCTCATTTTATTTTGCACAGTGTGAAATCTTATAGTTGAGTTTTCTAACAGAAATCCCAATGCATTAAATATAACATGTATTGAATGTCTCCAGTTGCAAAACCTCATCTTTTTGCAAACTGTAGACTATCTTTGTCTTTTTTTTTTTTTATTATTATTTTTTTTATTTTTATTTCTGTCCAAAGAAGAGGAAAAGTGTTTAAATGAAACTGGGAAGTCATGTTTCCTCATTGTGTGAAACATCTCTGTCTCCTTTTTCTGTAGTCCAATCGCAGTGCGAATCATGAATGATCAACTGATGTTCCTAGAAAGAGCTTTCATTGATCCTCTTGGCTTACCAGGAAGAAGGTTTTACAGGTGAAGCAACAAGTTAATTGACCAGCTGCCTAGGGCATTGTTGTTCATGCTTTTGGAAGCATGAAATGGTTCTTCTTGTTGGGTGTTTACTATCATTTAGAGCTCTCTGGATTTTATGTTTTGGTTTTGGTTTTGTTTTTTTACTTGTTTGCATTTTTAATGTAGTTTTAGGGTTTATTTTGATTTGGGAGGAGTCTTTCACATGCTACGTATGTGCTTTGATAGTTCTTATGAACGAAATCAATTTAAAAACAGATCTTCAACTATTCATTATTTAAGAGAAAAAAACCAACAAAACATCAACAAATAAAAATTATACTTTTGCATAGTTCTGTTCCAATATGATCACTTCTCTCAAGAATTCTCCCACTGATATTTTTTCCCCTCTTTTTGCATTCCTTTCCCAAATCTGCTGACCATCCTTCAGTTGCTTAGTTATTTTTGAGGTTTCTGTTCCACTTCTCATTGTATACCTATAACTAGATTTATGCCCTGCTCCAGACTGCCACATTAGTTTGAATAATTTGTTGAACTCCCATTTAAAAAAGATATTAAAATTAACATGGTTTTGTTCCCAATTAGATGAATGTGTCATCTCTTCCCAAGAAGGTTACCTGTCCTAAATCTGTGCCCTTTCCCATAGATTTTGCCCTTGTGACTGCATCCTCCTGTCCATTAAAAGACAGGTCCAGCTCAATTTCCTGTGTTTTTAGTAATTTCTGAACTTCTTGGGATTCATAGCTGCTTTATGTAGCACACATACAGTGCCCTACAATGCACATATATACTGTTAATGGTTAATTTTATTTAACATACCTACATTTTTTCTTCTTTCTCCACAGACATGTCATTTTTGCTCCAAGCAGTCACAACAAGTATGCTGGAGAATCCTTCCCAGGGATCTATGATGCCATGTTTGATATTGAAAGCAAAGCAGATCAACATGAAGCCTGGGAAGAAGTTAAGAGGCAGATTTCCATTGCAGCCTTCACTGTGCAGGCAGCAGCAGAAACACTGAAAGTAGTAGCATAGCATGATGGCTTCAAAAAGCTCAGTCAAAAATCAAAGTCTGAAATGCAGTGTTTTCAGGCTACTACAGTGACCCAGTCTCTCCCAACTACCTACCATATCTGAGTATCCAACCTTCTGAATTCAAGCAAGTGTACTTCCCCATTAGAGTTTTCTGAACAATCTGACAATTTTGATGCCCCTTTATTTCGGATGTATAATTATGAAAACAGTTATTAAGCTACCTGTAAATCTTGTCCATAGCAGTGATCAACAGCACACATTTCAAAAGAAAAAATATAATGCTGCTCAGCACATGCATTTTTCTTGTTCTGATAATTACTTTTATAATATAAAATGCCAAAGCCATCTCTGTATTTTAGAACATATTCTGCTGGATTGGTGAATGCTCATTATACTGATTTGCTTTCTTTTCCTGAAAAAAAAAAAAATATTGACTCTACTGCTGCTTGCCAAAGCTGTACTAGTCATTCTTGATAATCTGAGAAAACAGCTGCTTACATGCAGAAATCCAAAGGGATTTTTTCAGGGAGTAAGTGCCAATCCCTCTGAAAATCTCTGTACACCTCCCTCTTTTATTTGCACTTTGGAAAAGAAAGATTTTGGGTGTTAACCAAAAGCTGACCTCTCTACTCCTTTTGTCACTTTAACTAGTCCCAAACCCGTGGCAGTTTTTGTTCCTGTTTTTTTTCTGTGAGATCTCTTTCATGCAGTTGTCTTCTTCCAATGAAGGGAACTGGCGGGCATTGTCTAGTGACAATGACATGGAGTTTGAGTTTGTTGTCTTCAGCTAAGACTTGAAGAAAATTTCCCATCAGGTGCCGCTTTTACATTCAAGGAGAAACTGAAATGCATGAGAAAGGTAGTTGTAAAAAACTGTTTAATTTTTGAAAAAATAACATTCTTTCTTCACTTGCCCTTTAAATGCACTTCTTATCTACATGCTTTACAACTAATAAAATTGCTAGAATTTTATTAAATCACATTCCATTTTGTGGGAGCTGATAATAACTAATTTATTCTCTTACGTAAAATATACTACAGGGTTCTTTTATGTAAATGTACTACAGTTTTTCTTACAATCATAAATTGCACCAGGTTGTAGGAATAGTACCATTTTTGTTTTATGGGGAATAGAACAAATGTGGTATGGAAAAAAAAAAAAAAAAGACAGAAATAGAGAAACAAGGCAATTACTAGGCTACAGAAAGAATTTTTCTCATCTCAAATGCCTTGAATTCAGACAAGGAAACAAGAAATAACTATAGTTCATTCCTTAGGGAAGCTGTTTTGGAGGGTATGTTCCACCAGGAAGAGAGGCTTTCATTGGCATCACTTCCAATAAGCCTCTCTGAAAGATGAAGGACACAACCTATGGATGTTGTGTTCATAATTTACTATAGAATTGCTTCTCACAAATTAATTCCTAGGTACATGAGGAGGAAGTTACACTTCCACAGTCCATGCTGTACCTCTTCTGTTGGAAAAAGTAGTGCTTTATTGACCTCATCAGCGTAAATGTAAGAGACACATGTAGTCATCCTCAAAGCTGAGGACACAAAAACAGTGACTAGTGTTGCTCTCGCTACTTCTAACTGGGGCCACTCACAGTTATAAAGTTGTTCATCTCCACATCTGTAGCTTAAGATGCTGTTGAAGGATGTTATACCCTGTGAGCAGTGACTGGTACATAACTACACTGTTTTTTCTTGCCTTTTCCCAAGTCACCCACTCTTCCTGCTCCATCATGGCTCTACATTAACTGCAATGGGCAGTAGCTGAATGTGCCCCCAGGGAAGGATTTACGATATCTGGATGGTGGAAAAAGCCACTAGTGCTTCCTCCTAGTGAACAGCAAACAGCTTTGGATCTCTCAGTGGTCACTGCCATAAGATCATCAGAGGATAAGGCAAACAAGGAATTTCACATAAAAAGGAAATATCTGACAAAGCATCCTTTCTCTTTCATTTACAGAAATCTCTTAAATAGTATAAACCAGTGAACAAATGTTTCACCAGTAACATACTTTTTCAGTTGTAATTAGCTTTTGAAGAGCTGTGCCATTACCTTGCTACTGCAAAAGAGCATATTATCTCTTCTGTTTCCATGCACAGTTTGAAGCTCTAAGAATAAATTCCAGATCACATCAGCTGAATACACAGCTGGCACCAATTGCTTTGTTCCTCTTCCCAACTTAATTGATAACTCTGTATGAATGTAAGACACTCTACATCCTGAGAAGTAATAAAATAGCTTAACTCTTTTTCCATTGTTCTCTATAAAGTTCTACTGGGGGATAGTGATACTCAAACCCTTATAAATAAGAAAACCAAACCACTAATAAATTTCTTATATTAATTGATTTCTATAAAGTCCCATATTCTTGTTATTGAAAGGAGCAGTTACTCAGACCTGAGATTGCCTTCCCTACTTCTGTCTGTAGCCCTTCCTTTTGTATATATGAGCAACCAAGCAACTGCTGCAGTTTCCCAGTCCTAAGGCTGCTGTATTTGTGTTACTCCGCCTGCTTGTAATTTCAAAGTGTGGAGAGATTTTTCAGGCCTTCCTTACAAATGAATAACAGTGGATCACCTATTCTGTCCTTCCCTAATTCCATTTGCGCTGTTCATTCACCCAACCCAGCTGAAGCAATCTGTGAATCGTATAGCTGAGTGAAACAGACCCTTCAGCCTAGACTAGGGATGCAAAAACAATTAGCAAAATTAAACTTGAATTAACCAAATACCATTTGGATATTTGGTTTGGCAATTGTCTCTTTAGAAAATCAGTTTCAAAGGAACAGTGCCAGAAAGTTTATTTCAGAACGTTTTATGGTTTAAATACCTTTGGTTTGTCTTTGGAAAGGAAGCTGTAACACTCAGTCGATTTAGTGATGGCTGGAAAGTGGGGATAACCTACATGCTCCATCATCCACTGAATAAGTGATAAACACAATCCGGTTAAAACATTCATTTACTTGAAATTGGTAGTAATTTAAAATAGTTATTCTGCTGTGGTTTTCAATCAATCAAGAAATAGAACCACCAAAAAAAAAAAAAATGCTGTGCAGATCTTAAGCTTAATAAAAACTCAAACTAATTCAAAACCCCTACATATTAATTGTTTGGGATTAAATGATGCCAGCGCTTCTCTCAACACCCTGTAATCATTCCCTAAATTGTCTCATGCATCAAGGGACTGCCTTTGTGGAGCAATGAAATTGGAATTTCCCTATGCCAGTAACCTGATGACTGAAGTACAAGTACTGAAGCTGAAGAAGTTTCAGAAATTTTCTCAGTAACTATACAAATCAGGTGTTAGAACAGGGCATTTTGATTCATCTCTTTTTTTGGTTCAGCCAAAGCAATTTGTCAAGTCCAAGTCAAACTTTTAAATTGCTTCAGCTGATCTCAAATGGAATTATTTTACAACAGTGATAAATATAAAACACACTGTGTAACTCAGTGTATCTATTAAAGAAAAAAACATTGCAAGAGGAAGGTCCTAAATCAGTCAATCAGCCCATTAAGCAGATGATCACAATCAGTGCAAGTTCTTTATGCTGACTTTTCCACAGAATCCGTTTGTATTATTCTGTCCTTCATCTATAGATAACCTATAAAATAATCTCTGCACATTCATAAGGGCCAAGAAAATGTGAACTCTATGGAGTATTTTGTAAAAGAAGAGGATTTGAACACCTGGCCAGAAGCTCTCAGTGACCCTTTCCTTGTGTGGAGCAGCTATTGCTGTTCCTTTCCATGCTGCCTAATAAAATATCAGGAATCAGGTTTAAAACAAAGGGATTATGCACACTACAGGTGATTATACAGTGAAGTGCATTGCTACAGGAGCTTGTGAAAGGTGAAATGGGTTGAAAAAGGATCAGCTCCATGCCAGAAGTGCTCATGCCTAATGATCCAGATGCAATCCAAAAGGCCCTAAAGCACTTGAGAATTAAAGTATATGCATGCACAAAGGCATTAAGACATATCTGCTTTATTCCTTGCTTTAATCATCTGTCACGGAGAGATTACTGGGGAAAGACAGTACTTTGCACTCTCTCATTGTAGTGCTTTCCAACAAATAGACAACTCCTTAAGTGCTGATGGTGTCAGCATACATGTGCACTTGATTGAAACCCATGAAAATTAATAAATGTATCTTTAAAAGGTTGCTTGTTCTCCTCTTCAAACCAAGATACTTATTAAATATGCCAATCATAGATCTTTTTAGAAGAACAAATTTGCTTGAGAGCAGAAATAATTTATCCTGTGGTGGTGACATTCAGAGGGCTATGCAGCATCTGCAGAGAGGAGCTACTGAAGTGACACCACATTATTCATAAGGGAAACAGCAGGATGAGATTCTGGAATATCCTGTCTGGGTCTGAATGTCACTGAGGACTTTCTTCACCTCCCATGCAATGATGTAGAAACCCTCAAGGAGGCAGAGCTGGAATCTCCAGGCGATATGGCAATAAAAGCAGCTGGGGACCTCCTTTCTGCAGATGGTAGGAATAGGATATATTCAGTGTGCCTGTTTTTTCTTTCTCTTACTCTATATTCCTCTATTTTAATCCATGGGATTTTTAACATCCAGATAAGAATGACATTAAGAGAGCTGCATGATGATGAAAGTCATGGACTTCCCTGTGGCAGAGTAGAGAAAAATAACACTAGTTAAATGAAAAGCAGAAATCTTGCTACTGCTATGCTGTTCTCTTCTTAGCCGAACCACAGCACTGCATTCCTCACTGTGAAACATCTGCTACACATAAATTGTCCCTAGAGAAAGCAGAAGGAGCTGACTGTGGTGAGCAGTCTATTTTTAATGCAAAAGGCTGTTTCCACTACACCACTGGGGCTAAAAGCAATTCCTCAAGCAAGAGTGGCTACTGTTTAACCCTGTAATTTAGCTGCAAGTTTATGATATATTAAAGCTGAGCTCTCCATTTAACCCTACAATTTAGTTGCAAGCTTATGATGCATTAAAGCTGAGCTCTAAGTCAAGTTCAGCAGTTACTTCTGTTAATCAACATTAGCAAGACAAATTTAGAAAGCCTAAATTATTTAGGAGCCGCCTGTCCCATGGATTGATTCTGTATTTTCTTGAGCCAGCTATAAATTGGTTATGTAGGACCCTTAATCCCCTCCCATGGAAAAATGTGTATGTCAGTGGAGGCAGAATTGGTGTCAGGATTAATTATGGCAATGTCATGAAAACAACTACTGCAGAAACAACTGTGAAAATGTTGAGTGAGTGGTTCAGCTTCCTCCCAACACCCGAACAAATCCAAAGTGATAACGGTACACCTTTCACAGCCAAAACAGTACAAGACTGGGCTTGAATAGTGGGTGTAACATGGATATGTACTATCTCCAGGACAATGGAATTGTTGAGTGGACAAACAGAATGATTAAAAAGCAGGCAAATGTATCAGGGGGTGGATGGGACCTCCAACTGTCACAGACATTGGTGTGGTATCTATGAAAATCCCCAAGTTCATGGTTTATGCCCCCCAGGACCTCTAAGTGAAGGTGAACCTGAAAGCACGGCACAAAAGGTGACATTCCCACTCCAAACCTATATTGGCCAACCTGTAATAAACTATCTGATATTGATGTAGTCCCAATGGTCCTACACAAGCCTAGAGGACTTTATGCCTGGGAGGCATTAAATGGGAGTGGAAAAATCCACCAAATCAGTGCACAATGGATAACCCCAGGCTTTTAATACTATGGATCAGCTTCCCGCACTGAGACCCAAAGTTTGTGCTTTTATTACAGGAAAGGAAATGACGAGAACACACATCATCGTGGGATTTACCTTGTGCAACTTAATTGATGTGATGAGACCACCACACCCTTTTGATCTGGTTGGAAATATGGTAGCACAACTGATAAAAGAGTTTGGAAAATTAATGAATCTCACCTTAGTAGCAGCTTATATACCTAAACCAAAAGCCAAGGGCAATTGCCTTCCATTCTTAGCCCAGGAAATAAATGTATCAGTAGCCCTTGAGGCTACATGGTAAACCAATTCAAATATGACTTATGATATAGCTGGTGTCAGAGCTCCACACCAATGGAATTATACCTATAAAAAATATAACTGGGACAGATGAGATGCCAGTTCAGTATAGAATGAAAAATGTAATTACTTATTCAAAACAGCTAAAGAAGGCTCAGAGTGGCATACAAGTGACACCATACCTTGTGTCAACATCCCATGGGACACTAACATTATTCCAAATGGAGTGTAGGCAATCATTCTTTAAAGTATACCCAACCACTGAATACTACTCGGTGTATTAGACACCCATCTAGCTTAGGGAATGATTGACCATCTACATGTAATGAATGAGATGGCTTTTGTCCTTGCAATTTTACATGGGCATCAACTGGGGAAGGTCCTAGTTGGATAGGAGTTAATGAAAGGACACCCCCATCTATAGTGTCACACCTTTGGTCATGCCAAGCAATGTCCAGCAGGGACAGGTAAGCTGGTAAGAGTATAGGGATACTGCCTGGCTGCTTAGGGATGGGGTCAGGATGGTCAAGGCGCAGCTGGAGCTAAATTTGACAAGGGACACAAAGAATACTAAGGAATTCTATAGGTATATCAGCCGGAAAAGGAAGGTCCAAAAAAGCATGCCATTTTAGCAGGGCCTGTTGCGACAAGACAAGGGGTGATGGTTTTAAAGTTAAAGAGGGGAGATTCAAACTAGATATAAGGAAGAAATATTTTACAATGAGGGTGGTGAAACACTGGCCCAGGTTGTCCAGAGAGGTGGTAGAAGCCCCACCCCTGAAAACATTCCAGGCCAGCTTGGACAGGGCTCTGAGCAACCTGACCTAGTAGCAGATGTCCCTGCTTACTGCAGGAGGGGTTGGACCAGAAGGCCCAGAAAGCTCCCTGCCTACCCAAACCCTCTGTGAGTCTATAAACTACAATTCCCATGGTTCCCCGCGCGGCAGAGACAGGAAGTTCCTCTCTCCCCTCGGACGCGGTGTCCGTAGCAACGGAGCCACCATGGGCCAGGACTACTACGCCGTGCTGGAGCTGGACCGCGGCGCCACGGGCGCCGACATCAGGGCGGCGTAAGGGGCCTTGGCTTGTTGGGGGGGAGTCCCGGGGCCTGCCGGGGTCGGGGAGCGGTCTGGGGGCCGGGAGGTGGTGGTGGGCATGGGGGAGGCCCTGGACATGGCTGCCCTTCTCCTCCCCCTGCTCTCCACAGCAGGGGCTGGGTGGGGGGAAAGGGCTTGGGAGAGGCTGTGAGGGAGCAGCCTGGGCTGGGCGTGTCCTGGCACCCCGGACTGGCTGCGAGGCCGGGCTCTCCTTTCCCCTTTGTAGCTATCGGAAACTGGCCTTGAAGAGCCATCCTTTAAAATGCAAGGAGCCCTGGGCACCCAAGAGGTTCAGGCAGCTGGCAGAGGCCTACGATGTGCTCAGCGACCGTAAGTAGGGAGACGGTTCTCTTCCCTGGAGGGTCTGGACAGGGGCTGAATCGTCTACGGTGTGGCCAGAGGTGTGCTGAGGTCACTGGCATACCCAGGGAGGTGGTGTCAGTGCTGTGCCTGTCTGTGGTGGGTCACACAAAAGCTGCTTTATCACTCCCCTCCTCAGCTGGACAGGGTGAGAGAAAGTTTAATGAAAGGCTCATGTGTTGAGGTAAGGACAAGGAGGGACAATCACTCAGCAATTACCATCATGGGCAAAACAGAATTAACTTGGGCAAATTAAATTAATTTACGGTCAATCAAATCAGAGTAGGGTGATAAGAAATGAAAACTAAATCTTAAAACACCTTCCAAATTAGATTAAACTTCTGCATAGCTGTTGCTGGGTTCTATATATTCCTCTCATCACTTGCCATGCAAACCCAGTACAGTGTCCCGCGGCCAGGCTGAGAGCTGGCATATGCTCCTGCTTCCATCCCACCTAGTGCTGTTCATAAGGTGGCGGGGAACTCCCCTCTCCAGCCGCCATCCAAGCAATGCCTGTATCTCAGGCTGTCCCACAGCATGGGAGAGCATGGCCGTTCCCAACTCCTCCTTGTTTCCTAAGCCATGAAGAAAGGCATCTACGACAAGTTTGGAGAAGAGGGGCTCAAAGGTGGCATCCCCTTGGAGTTCGGTGGTGAGAACCCCTGGTCGGTTGGCTACGTGTTTCACAACAACCCTGACAAAGTCTTCAAGGAGTTCTTTGGTGGAGACAACCCCTTTGCAGGTAGGTAGAGGGACTTTGGAAGGTGGCCCAGGCCCCATTTGTGACTGCTATAGTGACATGGTTGCTGCCAGCTCTGAGTTTTAAGCTTTAGGGGGATGTTTGCCTGCCCAGCTACTCTCAGGTCCCTCTGATGCTGCTGGTCCCCAGTGCTTGGAGGTTAGATCCCAGAATCACAGAATGGTGGGGCTTGGAAAGGACCTCTGGAGATCATCTAGCACAACCCCCCTGCTAAAGCAGATTCACCCAGAGCATGTTGCACAGAATCGCATCCAGGCAGGTTTTGAATATCTCCAGCTCCTGATTTCCCCCAGTCTCAGGTGGGCAAGAAGCCTGGGCATGTGTGTTAAAGTTGTCAACTCTCCACAGCTGCCATTGTGACCCTTAGAGAATTTCCATCAAGAAGAAGTTGATGAGGCTGCCTTAAGCATAGGAGAAAGATAAAAACACTGCTGGAGAAAAACACCAGCCGGAGGGCGCTCCCAGGCAAAAGCAGATGGGAGGTTTATGGATGGCATATGTAGGGGTCTCAGCTGCCATGATAAGGACACCCCAGAAACCCTCTCCCCTGACCTCAGATTTGAGTGAGGTGACCCCCTTCTTCTTGCTCACGCAGAGTTCTTTGCTGAGGATGGCTCAGAGTTAATCCTACCCTTTGGAGGGTTGCGAGGACGAGGAGCACTGAAGCCAGACCCCCCAGTCGTGCGGGATCTCTACCTCTCCCTTGAAGACCTATTCTACGGCTGCACCAAGAAGATTAAGATCTCCCGCAGGGTAGGGGCAGTGGGGGTAAAGTTGGGGAGGGGGGCATAGTCAGCAGGGTGGGGAATTTTGGGCTGGGCTCTTCTTGGTGTAGGACATCTTGAGAGCAGAGCCTGAGGCTTTAGGGCTGGTCCCTCTCAGGGGGCTCAGCTGGCCACAGGCCTGTGTCTGTGCCACCGAAGATGGCAAGGGCGAAAACTATACGCTCAACCCCCTCTCTGAAATGCTTATACACCAATGCATGCAGCATGGGGAATAAGCAGGAGGAATTGGAGAGCTGTGTTCAGTCGCAGGGACGTGATCTCATTGTAATTACTGAGACATGGTGGGGTAGCTGGCATGTCTGGAATGTTGTCATGGACGGCTATGGACTTTTAGGAAAGATAGACCAGCAAGGGGAGGTGGTGGAATCGCTCTTTATGTGTGTGAGCAACTGGAATGCATTGAGCTCTTCCCAGGGGAGGATGAAGAACTTGTTGAAAGCTTATGGGTGAGAATTAAGGGCACACAAATATAGGTAAAACTGTTGTGGGCATCTACTACAGGCCACCAAACCAGGAAGAGGATGTTGATGAGACCTTCTACAGGCAACTGGAAGTAGTGTCAGGGTCAAATGCCCTGGTGCTCATGGATGACTTCAGTCACCCTGCTATTTGTTGAAAAGGCTACACAGCAGGGCATACTCAGTCCACAAGGCTCTTGCAATGCATTGATAACTTCCTGCTGCAGGTGTTGGAAGTGCCAACAAGGAAGAGTGTGCTGCTGGACCTAGTGACAGAGGATGCAGAAAAGGCAGTGATACTGAAAGCCTTCTTTTCTTCAGTCTTCATTGCTAAGACCAGCCCTCAGGAATCCCTGACCCTGGAAGTAAGAGTGAAAGCTTGAAAGGAGGAAGTCTCTGCACTGGTGGATGAGGATTGGGTTAGAAATCCCTTGGGTAAACTGAACACACACAGATCCCTGGGCCCTGATGGGCTGCACCCACAAGTGCTGAGGGTGCTGGCTGATGTTGCTGCTCTACCACTCTCCATCATTTTTGAAAGATCGTGGAGAACAGGTGAGGTGCCTGAGGACTGGAGGAAAGCCAATGTCACTCCAGTCTTCAAAAAGGGCAAGAAGGAAGAGCCTGGTAATTACAGACCAGTCAGCCTCACCTCCATCCCTGGAAAGGTGATGGAGCATCTCATTCTGGAGATTGTATTTTAGCACATGGAAGGAAAGAATGTTATCAAGAGTAGCCAACATGGATTTACTAAAGGGAAGTCGTTTCTCACTAATCTGATAGCCTTCTATGATGGTGTGACTGAATGCAGGGACTGCAGTGAATGATGTCTACCTTGACTTCAGCAAGGCTTCTGACACTGTCTCTCATAACATCCTCTTGGATAAGCTCAGGGAGTGTGGGTTAGGAGAGTGGAGCATGAGATGGGTTGAGAATTGGCTAAACAATAGAGCTTAGAGGGTTGTGATCAGTGGTGCAGAGTCCAGTTGGTGACCTGTAACTAGCAATGTTCCCCAGGGGTCAGATCTGGGTCCAGTCTTATTCCACATCTTCATCAATAACCTGGCTGAAGGGATGGAGTGTACCCTCAGCCAATTTGCTGATGGTACTAAACTGGGAGCAGTGGCTGATACACCGGAGAGCTGCACCACCATCCAGCGAGTCCTGGACAGATTGGAGAGAAGGGCAAAGGCAAGCCTAATGAAGTTCAACAAGGTTAAGTGTAGAGTCCTGCACCTGGGGATGAACATCACCACGCACTGGTACAGGTGAGGGGTAGACTGCTGGAAAGCAGCCCTATGGAGGAGGACCTGGGAGTCCTGGTGGACAGAAGTGGGCCCTTGTGGCCAAGAGAGCAAATGGTCTCCTAGGGTGCATAAAGAAAAGTGTGTCCAGCAGGTCTAGGGTGGTTCTCCCCCTCATGAGACCTCACCTGGAGTACTGCATCCAGTTCTGGAGCCCCTATTACAGGAAGGATATGGATGTGCTGGAACATGGTCAGAGAAGGGCCACAAGGATGATCAGAGGGCTGGAGCATCTCTCCTCTGAGAACAGACTGAGACGGTTGAGGTTGTTCAGTCTGGAAAAGAGAAGGCTCCAGGGAGACCTTATTATGGCCTTCCAGTATCTGAAGGGGGCTACAAGAAAGCTGGGGAGGGACTTTTTAGACTGTCGGACAGGACTAGAGGGAATGGATTAAAACTAGAGAGAGGTCGATTCAGGTTGGACATTAGAAAGAATTTCTTCCCCATGAAGGTGGTGAGACACTGGAACAGGCTGCCCAGAGAGGTGGTGGAAGCCCCATCCTTGGAAGTTTTTAAGGCCAGGCTGGATGGGGCTCTGAGCAACCTGCTC
>WTSP01017516.1:1920-46442 GCA_025331215.1 Actenoides lindsayi
CCCACCATTATTTTACATTAGTGTACCGGATTTATCCACATCATTCCCCCCCCACCCCCCCCCACCCCCAAAAAATAAAATCTCTACACAGCCTACTGAACCCTATGAAAATATTCCAGAAGGATTTCCCCATTCATAGTCCCCTAGGAGCTCCTGTTCAAATGTTCATCCCATACACAAAGAGACAAGCATCTCTAAGATAGGGACCGTAGCCTTTTTCCTTTCCCCTTCTCAGCATGTAAATTTGCCATTTGTGGGTATTTTGGTGCAAGAGGCCAAATCCTTTTACTGCCTGAGAACTGATGCAAGTCTTCCATGTCTCCAAAAATGCCAGAGAAAGGCTTTTCATTCTCCCTGCCACTTGAATCAGACACCCTGTTGCATGACTTTTACCTTAATTTGGCAGTGACATCTCCAGCAAACAGCTCCAAGGACTGTTTATTTACAATGGCATTTTAAAATGTTAAGCATCTGAGGCATTGCTCTCTGAACACAGACACATACACTTCAGATGTGCTATCTGAAAGATAATCACTTAGTTTTCAAGGTCCAATTATCTCAAAGTTCATTCTTTCAGAAAAGAAAAAAAAAAAAATTAAAGGACATCAGTGAGAACAAAACTTATCAAAAGCCCCATAAAAGGTGACTCCTTCTCTCACTCGGGATGGTAAAGAATTCAAGTAAAAAGCACAGTGCTTTGGACAGTGTGAACTGCTTCTCCAGCAGTTTTACATGTAAATATCTACGGGTGGGACTACAAGAAGGTTCCTGGGAAAGGCTCTATAAAGAAGGTGGTGGTGGCAGGATGGTGGGAAGAAGGAGGACGTAACAGCACGCTGACTTTTATAGTCATTTCTTACAAGGTTCTCAGCAAAAGCAATTTTTTGTAAAACTTTACTTTGCCTTTCTGCAAATCCCTTTTACCACTACTAAAGGCAAACAAGCAAGCAGCCACCACCACCACACACAAACACAATCCCTACAAACTCAAAAGAACACCTCTCTTCTTGCAGGGATTCGGCAGCCCTCACAAAACACAAAGAGCCAACAAGCTAGATTTTTCTGCTTGTTGGTCACAGATCCAGCCTTTGGGACATACAGGTCCTTCCCTCTCTGATCCATCCGTATTTGGGACAAAGAATTTGATGGAAATCTCTGCTTGCATGGAGCTCTTCACCGTATCCTGGGGAAGAGACGGAGAGACTCATCCACACTAGAGGATTTCCCTACATGCTCAGTAGTAGAGTGGCTGGATAGGGGGGCCACTCAACCCACTTCATTTGAGAGTCATCCTCCCAGGCAGATGCTACCAGTACAATATACCCAGGGACTGGCTGAAGACAGAAGTTGGCTAGATAGGCACATGCAGAGGCACACATGAAGAGTTTGGGCTGGCTCAGCCAAGCTGAGGGATTGCTGAAGAAAGAAAAGACAAAACATATTCTTTATATTATTATGTCATTTAATTTGGTTACCGGCTTAAGGATAATACGCAAGTTGGAAAATGGAATGTTTGGGACAGTAGCAAATAAATTTGCTGTTTTCCCTGGCAGCTCTTGTTTATCTTGCAAGAAGTGCTTACAAATTACACATTTCATAATAAATATCTGATTAATTGGAAAGTAAATCCCTATGTTTAGCCTTACTTAAGCTTGTCCTGTTTGTTTACATGTCTACTTCTCTTCTTAGCAAGTGCAACAAAAACTTCAACAAAAACCCCTAACCGTACACAAGACATTTCCTTTGGAACTTTCCATCGACCTTGGCCAGGCCAAGTCTTGCTTTATTTATCGCATAACTCTTCTAGGAGGTAAATACATATCATCCAGGAAATAACAGCAGGCTTGTTTCCTCCTTACTTCACCAACTTGGATAAAACTTTTAGGGAAGACTTAATCTCTGAAAAAAATGAGTCTTCTGATGTCCCAATACAATATGCTGCCTCGAGGAAGCTGCATGAGCATGCTATATGGATGTGTTAAGACTCCCACAACTTTTAAGCCCTCTCTTCCTGAGCTCTAAAAATGCTTGACAGTATGTTTATGTACCCAAAACAATCTTTTCCCATGGAATTTCACCATTTTATATGCCCTGGGAAATGAAGAGCTGGAACACATTCAATACAAGCAAATACACACAGTGAAACAAGCCGAGGGCTCAAATGGCTGAAATTTCTTGAGATTATAGATAACAGAAGGCAACAGTAACATGTTTACTATTATTCTCGATGCAAAATACAATAGCACGCTTTATAATCAGAAATATATATTGAATCTAACAGAAAAACTGACAAAAGTTAAAAAAAAAAAAATAATTGGCATAACCCGGAAACATTTTCATTTGTGAAAGTCTATCATTTAGGTAACGATTCTATGGAAAAGATGGATGAGTTCCAAGGTTTCTCCCCAATGCCATACACGACTACACCTTCCCACTAATGACTTACTGAATTTCTTTAAGGTAGGCATTTAAATAAACAAAAATCTTATCCTGAACTTCCGCTGGTTTCTAAATGTTGAGTGAAAAGTAGATTGATAGCCAACAAAAAAAGCATTTAGCTGGCCACTATTAAAGGAGTTTTTACATTTGGCTTGAGGCTTTAAATATTAAAGATACACTAGAGACTGCTAAAAAAAAGTAATAAAAAAATGTGATTTGCATTGCTATGGTACAGGATGCCCCATCACAGGTCAGGATCCCACGTATGCAATTAGTTTATGGCTGGGACTGGAAGAGAGCAGAAGAACAGCACTGTATTATCTGTCACGCAGCCCTGAGCACTGCAGCCTGACAGAGGGGGACTCATGGCCTATCTGCCAAGGTTGTAACCTGCCCTTTCGGAAGGAACTCTTTCCTCACAGCAAAAGGGACCTTGGTTTAATATTTCATCTGAAGGACAGAACCTCTGTTAGGGACAGGCTCAATCTTATTTCTGTTGAGCAAAGGTTAGCTATGAATTTTCAAGGACTGTGTTAAAAAATCCTGGATTTTCACAGTACATGACACTGCATTAGAGCATTAGTGTTCAGGATGAACACAAACATCAAAGTGGACCTTACAAAACAAGATTCTTGTAGGACTTCTGTTAAAAATACTATCAAGTGTCTATAATAATCTCTTCCATGTTGTACGATTACGCAACTTTTCATTGCTTCATCTGACTGTATTTTCACAAACTAAGGAAACAGTACAGCCCAGCATTTCCCAAATCTCAGGCAACAACCAACCCAAAATAATGGAATGTCTCCACTGACTCACGCTGAATTTAAAGATGAGGTCTTAGAAGTATTTTCTGCCTACTGAAGCACCTGCTAATACCAAACTAATACTCAACTCAGAAAGGATTTGAAGGATTTGAATTCTGTTGTTCTAGCTCTTATAGATCAATCTATAAAAGCCTTAAAAGGACACAGTAGTATCTACCACAATAGCTGCATTCTGTAAATACCTTGAAGAATTTCAGTTTCATTCATTCAGCTGCAGCCCTGAATTTTCTAACTTTTGCACGTTCAAGTTGAGAAATTCTTTTAAATGGACATTTTACCTTAAAAATACAAAAAGTTTACGATATTAAGGCTAGTAGAAAGCATCTAGGGCTGTTTTCAATAACTACTGTTTGATGAGTTAAAGATAAAAGCTGTAGGTTTCACATGAATACAATCAAAGGGTTCTTTTTCCCCAGAACTTTCAGTCTGTTGCAAAGTTGTGCCAATGAACTTGACAAAACATCAGATTATTTCTGTCAGCTTTAATGATGTACATTTATTTTCATTAATTACTCCAGTTAATCACAAAGGAAAAAGTCAACTTTTCTATCTCATAATTCTACTTTTCTTCATTGAACACATGGATTGCAGTGGTGGCCCAAATGTGCCATAAATCTTTCAAAGTGAAATTACTGCCTCCAAATACACAAAAGCTAACACAAACCACCAATCTCACAGTGATATCTACGACCTACTCATGAGAACATTGCACAGAATTAGGATTTTGTAATCAGAATGATTCTGTCCCAAATTGACAGGAAAATGGAGCAATCCAGCAAGATGTGTGTCATTCACGTGACCCCTCTCATAATCTTCCATAGTCCAGTTCATGGCTTTCCCTTTTACCAGGACCCAGCTTCAGTTTTAATCTCCCTACCCAGGCAAACTAACAGATCATTCATCCCAAAAAAGAGTATACTCATTAATTGATACCAGCTTTTTTCTTCAGTCAATGCAGCGGACTGCATTGTGAGGTTTGGAAGTTGTACCAGCTCACACAGCAAGTAAGACCACTTCTGTAATCACACAACCAAGTAATTTTCCCTTCACACTAGCAAAGTATGAATCACGTGCAAGATTTAAACCTAAGATTGTTCTCCACCTTTTCAAGACAGTGTGTGTTTTGCAGTTCCCCCAACTTCACTTTCCACAGGAGTGCAAAGAATTACACGATGAAATCAACTGAACTGCAGAGAAAGTCACAAGAGCAATGATAAAAAAGAAAGCAGCAAATTAACTAATTCTCTGGATTACAAGTTTTCTTTTGTTTTTCCACTTCTAGAGATGTTCAGCATCATTAAGAACCAAAACTTCTCAACAAGTCTCAAGGGTTACACACATTTGGCCATAAACTATTCTAAAAGAAGTTGATGTGCCCGAAAGTTTTGTTAACACCCAATATCCTCTGTGCTGATAATTATTTCCAGTTACTTTAAAAGGCCAAGTTAATGATTACACTATAGCAACTGGTGGGGATTCTGTAGAGCTGGCAGAAATCCTTTCCTCTGCTCAATCTGCCTCATTGCTATTCACCTGGAGGAACAGGAAGCCAAATGCCCTCAGGGAAAGATAGAAAGAGCTAATGATTACCCACATAGGTGTGATACAGCCAGAAAACATACCCAGCCAAACAAGATACACCCTTATGAAGGTATCAGCATCTCAGATGGTTTCACACTGGCTGTTCCCAAGCATCTCCACTGTCTAAAAGTGTATTTTTACCCACCCTTCAAGGGTTTGAAGCAACAACTGTGCTCAAGCCAGAACATTGTCTGCTCCTGCAGGGGTATCTCTGGTGACACTCAAGAGTTACTTGGCACCAAGATC
Organism: Actenoides lindsayi; assembly: GCA_025331215.1. Classification (NCBI taxonomy): domain Eukaryota; kingdom Metazoa; phylum Chordata; class Aves; order Coraciiformes; family Alcedinidae; genus Actenoides; species Actenoides lindsayi. The sequence goes on from WTSP01017516.1 coordinate 7,014, forward strand.
TCAGATAGGAAAATCTGATCTCACAATCCCAGGAACCTATAATGCTCTCTGCACAGCCACGAGGCAGTAAGACAAAGCCTCCACTCTGCAGAAATCATTCTTTGGTGGGGAGATAAGTGCTGTCTCCCAGAAGATGACACCAGGAAATAAACACATTTAGCTTCTAGCTGAGAATTTCAGGATTCTGTTAGAGGATCCCTGGCAGTCCATCTCACTTTTCTGCCAAAGAACAAATGAGAGATTAAGCCAAATTTCATTTAAATACAGAAAATTCAGAAAAGACTAGCAAAAATATAGTCAGGGTTGAAATAGTCTACCAATATTTAATAAGTTCCATATTTTCTCACCAGACCTTCCCTTTCCGACATCTGCAGTTGTATTACAAGGAAGGAAAGAAGTTTAGTCAGCTGCTTTGAGAGATTTGCAGAGAAGGTTCAAATTATTCAGGCCAGCACTTGATCTGTCACTCCAGGATTAGACAGCTACAGGCAATGAGAAAATCTGCATCAGTATCTGCATCATTTTCATTTACTTTTAAGTTGTCAAGGAATGAAACACTGCTGCCAGGACAGATCCCAGAGAAGAACCTGTCTTGTGGCAGCCAGCTGGAAGAGGCAGGAGTTAAGCCAACAGCTATAATAGCAGTCAACAAGAAGACACCTTGCTCACACATGGGCTAAAAGCAGGCTGCAAAGAGAATGGCAAGCAGGATTCAAAAAAAATTTTAAAAAAGGCAATCCCTTCTTCCCTCTCTTCCCTCCCCAAACTCCTGAGGTGCAGTGAATTCTGCTTTAATAATATATCTGTACATTGAATGAATTACTTTTGGGTTTTTATCGTCAGGATGCTCAGGAGAGCTTCCTAACTGTGGCTCAGTTCCACGTGTGGCACAGCAGAGCCACGATGCTTCATACCTATCAGCACCTGTCTGATGCTAAGAAAATCCTGAAACAACTTGACGATAACTTTCATCTACGACAAAATAAATGCATTTCCGAGTGTCACACCTACGTTAGCCACCATCTGTCGATATGATGCTTGCACATCTAGACACAGTCAGAGAAGTAAGGCTGACCTGACTTCCAATTTGAAGCCCTTGGTTTATTCAGGGTACCGCCACGGTAATTTTGCAACACACACAGGTCCTATCAGCACTTTTCATCCTTGCTCCCTGCGTGCCAGCTTCTTTGGAGCCAACGTCACCCAGGCTGTTCTCCCTCTGCCAGGTCTAATGCCCCAGATGAGTTTGTAGGGAGTTGACTGGGCCTCGGTGTTACCTGCACATCTTCAAGCCAAGCCTGATAGCTGGGAGCATTTGGTGGCTTCCCCTAAGCCATGGGAATGAATTTGCACAGATGAACTATAACTGAAGGGTTTGCAGTTCATCAGCAATACCTCACAGTATGCAATACAGGAACAAGGGCTTAGAAGCTGGAGAGCCTGTGTATACGTTACAAAAAAGAACCACTACAAAACAAGAACAGTCCTAGTATACTAGGGCACCAAATTAAGCACTGCAAATTCAGCAAAACTGGAAGCCCCTGAGTGTGACTCTCCTCGTTTTATAGAGCAGGCTAGACAATGTTGAAAGGCTGGAGGACACCAACTTCTATCCCAGTGTATGCTAGTGATGGGGAGAGTTGTGAATTATCACTTAAATTACCTTCTATTAAGAAGGTCCCTTGCAAGGAAGAAATCTCTGGGCACAAATCTAGGACAACAAAGAAAGCTCATCTCTGGAAATCAGTTTAGCTTCAAAGACTAAGCTTTATAAGTAGCTTTCTATCTTGATAGCATGCATAACACGAACCTGCTTAAAAATACTGCCTGAACTTTCATAGGCACAGAAACTTATACTTCTTTTAAAAAGCAAACTAAAAATTTAAAAACCCCCACCCCCACAGCACAAAACCAGTAAAAAAAAAAAAGAGAGAGAAAAAAAAAAGCCACCACCAAACAAACAACCAAACAAAAAACCCCCAACATGTTTTCCTACTTCAGTGAAGGACCTTTGCAATGCCCAGTTGGGCAACTGCAAAATTATACATCTTCATCTTACTCTGAAGTTTAAAAAACACACTATTTAGCTTGACTGCTTAGAAAATGGTTTAATTGAAAAAGATTCTGGAGTTCAAACAAAATGCTCTAAGCTATCTCCTCGTCGTTAGCAAAGGGAGCTTTTGGCTTGGTTTGTTAGCTGTGGGGGTTTTTTAATTTCCTTTTTGCACTTTTATGCAATATTCATTAGTTATTTGCCTCTCCATCTAAGGTTTCAATTCCAAAAGCTGTTTATTATGAGCATAACATTTTGCAGTGGATGCAAACCAGAAGTCTGCTTATAGCTCTGAGATTGCTAGGTAACAACCACTACTCCTCCATCCCCAATTCCCCTTCTCACTTCTGCACACTAGCACTTTAACTAAGACCTGCAGTCCAACACTGCACCATATGTCACTCCATAACTTCAACATGTTTCTGACTTACTGAAGCATCTCTCATACACCATTAGTAAGTCACTTGCTCTGTAAACCAGAAAAAAACTAGAGGATGCAGAGGACTTTCAAGAAGTGGCCCGGTCAAAACAACAATTTCTGTAATAGGAAAAGGCTTTTCTACATTCTGCAAGTGTACCAAGTAATGCACGTTATTCATTTTGTGATCAGCATACGTCAGTGACAGGATGCATAGTTAAAAATAAGATTTCCAGATCATACAGGATCTTGCAATATAGTGTTTATTTGGGGTCTTTTTCCTTATCTTGTTGATTTATACAATAGTTTATTAATTAGTAGCTCTCTGACTGGAATTGAAGTCTTTGGAACAAACTTAGGCTAACATCATTATGATATGAATGGTAAAGACATTCTCTTTTCATTCACTTCACAGCTATGTTGACTTCTTGTGAATTGTGGGGCGGGGGCACAGAGGGGTGTGGGGGTGTGGAGGGGACAAAAGCACATCCACCCAGGTCAATGTTTATGGTACATTTAAAGCTCTGGCATATATTTTTAGACAATCTTTGGAAAAAAAAAACCCACAAAAAAAAAACCCCAAAACCAACAGGCACATCTAGACACAGGAGATAGGATTTATCTCCAACATAAACAGAACATAACTTTTTTAATCCACAATAGAATATGTCTGTTGTGTGTCTTTGAGCAAATCCCAGTTAGAGCACTGCATCTTCACCTCAAATAATACGTGCAGGGAGAAGTACAGATGTAGGTAGAAACAACATCGTCATATTTGTCTTCAACAAAATCCAAGGCAGTTTGGATTTAAACCAGAATTGTTCATTCCGCCTTACATGACAGTAAGCAGGTACTGATGTCTAGTCCTACTCCCCATAGCTATAACTACAGTCAAACTTGACATTCAAGATTTCCAAAAGCATTCCATTCAGCGTGAGAAGGCTTCCTTACATGGAAAGTAATGAGTTTGATTCTATAACTTAGCCTATTTAATTTTATATACACCTACAGAATCATGTATGAAAAAAATACTAACAAAACCCAAACCCTAAACTATCGAAATGTGCTTTGCAAATAGTGCCGAGACAAGATCCCCTCTCAGGAAGGAAGAGCTCCTCCACAGCCCTAACAAACTCTTGCAAGAGCCTGACCTATAAGATGTAGTCCCATCTCCTCTGGTGACCATACTACTTGTTGGGGTACATATCACAGTAACCCCTGGACCTCCTTGATTAAAGGAAGAGTAACTTCAATCTCTGTACCCCAACCATCAGGGTAACTACCAGTCCCACTGGAAAGCCCATATCCATTCCTTGGCCATGTGCCTCCTGGCCCTTAAAATACCACCCCGAGCTCATAGGTCAGATGGTTTTCCTCCCATAATAAATATCAAAGCTACATCTGTGGTAAGTTGCATCATTAGGCAGCAACCAGTTTACAGTGTTAGCAGGATGAATTTGGAGGCCAACTGGCAAGATTCTCTCTGAGAGCTCTTTCCAACCTAGTGCATCTGATGGCAGGGGGCAATGACAGATGATAGCAAGCGATCAGCTGTCGCTGCCTTTGAGAGCTATCCTGGTACACAAAATTATCACTGTTGCAGTTCTTGCAAGCCTGCAGAAAGGGGGAGAAGAAACCAAAATGCTGAAGTGAACAGTATCATCTGACTGGTAGTAACTGCTTTGACCCCTCAGTGGAGTCCCTTTGATGCTCGCAGGTAATTCTATTCAGACCAATCTCCATGCTGCTGAAACACCGAGGTTAAACTGAGGTTTGCCATTTCTCATATGTTACTGAGCTTCAAAGCCTGGTACCTTCTCCTTGCACACGCCTCTCTTATGTAGAAAGACATTACTGGTATATTCAAGCACACTCCACGCGTGTGAATAGTGTTTATGAAGAGCTCATTGCTCAGCCAGAGAGCCACAGGGCAATTCTTTTCTGGGAGGATACAACGTTTTTGTCTTAAATTTACTAGACTTCCAAGGGGAACAAAAGTAGCCTTTTCAGTTGGAGTTTTTGACTTGAAATGATGCCATTTTGTTTGGCATATGACTCCACAGCTCATAACACACTTGTTCTCAAGCTAATTCTGTAAATCGTTAACATATTTAATGATATCAATATATGAACATCTAGATCACCTCACAATCTATATTGCAAACATAAAGCCAAGCCAACTAAACAACATCTGTAATGACACTAGGATATTATACTAATGGGACAGATTCTACCATTTCTGAAGCAGTCCATTAAGATTATGTATGAAGCTTTTAATTCCCCTAAATCTTACTCTTTCAGTCATGCCCATGTAATTAGCATCTTTTATGTCTCTGGAGACTTTACTGTCAACTTATAATGCCCTCATGATTCAGAGATTATCCTCATGGAGATAAATTCAAATGTACAAAATTAATACACAGTGGAAGCAGTCGTTTCACCAATCTCAGATACAAATATTAAAGCTCCATGCTTCAAATCCCTCTCTTGAATCAGGCACAGCAAGACTGGAGCATAAGTCTCTCTAGACCCCGAGAGATCTCATATTGGTCAGTCACTCTTTTATTCTACGTAAGAGGAAGACTGAAGTATCCTGTTTTCTAAGAAAAGGTTCCCAGAAGAAAGTCTAGTTGAAGTCAGCAGCTGCATGCTTCACTTCCATCCCTCCCTTTCTTCTCTTTACCTCCCAAGCCAGTTCGGAAGCAGGTGGTGTGACCTGCCAGCCAACACACTCTCTGTACCACGCAGTTAAAGCCGAATGCCGGACTCAACCCTGCGAATCCTGGAAGGCAAAAGCCAACTCCAGGTGATGGTCATCTGTGCTTCAGGGGCTATATTCTGAGGACCCACAAAACCGCAGTGGCAGTGGGAGCCAAACGTGTCTTAAATGTCGTGACACAGGACTGTTTTAAAAAGTTTGGACTCATGTTTCAAGTTTTTGCAACTCTCAGATGCCAACAGTGTCTGAAAGTCATCTGTAGAGGACCCTTTTGTGTTACTACTGATACCAAAGAACAAACCCTTAGGCTCTGAACTGAGACTGTTGCAGACTGGCACTTTTGACTTAATTCATTAAAATTACCACTTCTGTTTCTCATTGTTCTGATAATATAATACCATAGCAACAAATGAGAAGCTCCAAATTATACACATGACTCTGAAAGGAAGTACATAGTTCCTGTACATACAAACTTTGATCTTCTGCAGGATGGTCAACAGCATCTGTTACTCTAATATCCCATATTATTATAGCCATTTAGCTAAACAGATCATAAAAAGACTGTTCCATTAGCCATCTTGCTGGCATAAATCCAGGGAAATTGCTGAGTGGCCATGACTGAGTACCAGAATAAATCCAAAGGACTGGGATGGACTGCTATGGCGAAATGCCTGCATTCTTCAATGGTAGGAGCCTTATGTTGTTATTTCCAGGCTCACATTTTTGGCTACAATATTATACATGAACTTTAAAGAAGGTGACACAAAATGACATGTCATATACAGTTATGTTTGAAATTGTCAGTTCAACCATATGCAAGTCTCTTTCACATTTTAAACCTGCTCTGAAGGCAATCTGTGAAGAGCTGTTTTAACAAACACGGACGTATCAGAGTTGCACAGCCCATGTGCACCGTACAACTCATCCAGAAACTGAAAAAAAAAATGCAAGAGCCATCCTCCTACACAGGTAAAATTTCTACAACAGAGAACAGGACATGCCCAGGAAACTCAGACGCAAATTGAGAGGAAGCGGTGGATGTAGATCCTAGCCATTCTGCACGAAGCAGAATTTGAGGCAGGAGAAGCCAGCAAGGGAAGGAGGACACATAATTATAGCCTGAACCCTAAAGTCCTGAACTAGATTGGCAACAAGACTTGTGAGGAGGCCACTTCCCCACCACCATTGTAACTACAAAAGGGTAGATAACTCTCTCCTTTACACAAAGGTTACGAAGGCAGAATGTTTTTTGTCAGTGAAATGCAGGACTATAGAGGTTAGTGCAAATATTTCAATCTGCAAGTCAGAATGGCTGAATTCTCCAGTGTGCTTTAATCTTACCTATATCCCCTTTCTGTATACCCTTCCTGATTGCAGTAAAAATATCGATTGAAAGTTCTGTGTATGTGAAAGAGGGCTCTAAATCTGGATATGCAAAAGATACTGGTATGAGTTGTCAGCGAGAAGATACATCTGCAGTCAGTACACTTGAGAACCTACTTCTGGCAGCAGCAAAGCAGTGCCGCTTTTCAAACTGATTTTCCACTTTTTAAAAATATACTGTATGCAGCTCTAATGAGAGAGGCTCTTCACCTCATCCCTCTAGCATGCGTGACGTCATTGTGCCACGAGAGTGCTACTGCAGCATCTCTGACAGGCTCTTCCCAGCAACCTTCACTGCCAGAAACGTCTGCAAGTTTCTGCCTTCCGCTCTATCTGCAAAAGGGTAAAATGCAAAGCCAGAGTTTTATCTGACACGGTTTTAGACTATGAGACTTAGTGATAACATTCGACGTAAGTAAGCCAACTTACTCTGCATGCAAGTAGTTTACAACCAACTCAAAACCACCGCATCTACAGGAAGGATGTACTTTGCACCTACAGAAAGCACGCTGTCTACCCAGTTCCTTCAAACACCATTTTTTATGTGCCTATCGGTGCCCTGTATTTAACTCAATTGCTAAAGCATTTTAATTTGCTGTCAAGTACCAGTTACTTATTAGCCACCCCACTGAATTATGGGCCATTGTATTATTACAACCAATTACAACTCCAGCGGAAGAGCTCCAAGCTAAGGAACTGCAAGGCGAAGTTCCAGGTACCTTCAAATCCCCAAAGTGTCATAGTAACCAGATATTTTCCTGGGGCAAGGGTAGCATATATAATCTTTAATGCTCTACCGTGGTATGTGACTGCTAGGAAGGGGATGACAACCGCAAGACTCAAACTGCTTGCAACAGCACTGCTGCTGCTCAATACACACGATGCCAGCTTCCCTTCAAGCATGGCCGGGAACTTTTAATTCCAGCATGGGCTAGTGACAGAGTAAAGACCTGGTTATGGAATACTGCTTGGCAGAAGCACCTCGCAGATGAGTTTAAGATGAGCCACTGCAACGGGGACTTCATAAGCAAGCAGAAAAACAGCTCCTAAGTCTGAAGTCCTATCTTCATTTAGGAGGATGTTCTTCACTAGCAACATAGTCCTATGCTTATTTAACTATTTAGCAAGCAAATCTGAATTAAGGGGGAGGGGGAATATCACCTCAATTTTATTTCTTTCTTTATTTTTAGGGAAATTACAGAACAAAGCCACCTCTTGTAACATACTGTATTGTTCCTAAAGTTCCCTTAAATACAGAATATTTTTTTTATACTTCCCAGTCTCAAAGTTGAGAAGTGCTAAGATAATTTACATAAGTTTCTTTAATGGCACTCCCTGCATATATTTTGGCCATATTCCTAACTTTCAGGCATTACTGTTCCACTTCCTAGTACTTTCTAATTAAATAAGGCACAATGTCTAACCGTCCTGAGTAAACCCAGAGCAGCTAGAATAGAAAACAGAAAAAAACTTCCTTCAAAATTTCATTAATGTTTTAACAGAGGCTTCGATGAGCATCACTTGGTACCAGACAGCTGTACCCTCCTAATCAATATTTTTTTTTTTTTATTACTCTTGTTAAACAGCCCTTACTGCTGTTTATCAATCAGAGATAATCATCTCCCTGGGTAGTAAAACACCTGTCCAAATTATCCATAGTCCTCTTAAGGGAGACATATTGTACAGGTAAATATGTTACAATTCACACCGTTTGTTCAACATGCTGCGATCAGCAAGACAGCATTGGCTCAGGCCAGCTGCGAGCTAGTTTTCCATAAACAGTTCTTGAAATAGCTGGCAAGCACAGCTGTGCAATATCGGCTAAAAACCCACGGACTTCTCCAGTCTGAAGGCAGGCTCAGTGGAGCAGGCAGGGATGTTCTGCAGCCAAGAGCACATCACTGGGCTGCTGCTGCCTGCAGAGCCTGCAGCCGTGGCGGGAGCGAAAGGCTTAGGAAAGCTCTGCGGGCACAGCCTTGAAACCAGGGGTAGGCTGTGGTAAACCCCAGCCCCTAGACAGCACCAGAGCTCTTTGGCATGTGGTGGAGGGGTAGACTTTCATTTTTGATGTATAACTGCAGGCATGAAATAGCAATGTTATATATACCCCCTCCGACAAAATTGTCGTTGGGCTAATGGGACAGAAAAGTGTTTAACATGCCCTGGAGATTCAGTATTTAAATATGGTTTTACCCACTAAAAGTTCTCTTCTGTAATAGCAAATCTTGTTCCTATTTCACAATGCAGAGTGAATTCTGAATAAAGGCAAGTGCCAGTCTTAAAAGCAGGCTCAACCTCCACACAAAAAATTCAGATACTGGAAATTACTTTTCCTGGGATATGAATGAAGACAACCCTAAATCCTCTACACCACAGCCCCTACTCCTTCCCCTCAGTCTGAGTAACAACTCGACATCAATAGAGCTACAATGTCGTACACTAGGTATCAGAAATGAGAATATATGCCTATTATTGGTTTTTGTTAATAAGTAAAGGATGGACAATGACGTCAAGAAGTCATAATACACTGGCAAACGTGCCTGCGTGGAAGGATTACTTAGAAGAAGTAATGAAGATGAATACTCATTTCCTGCCTGGTGAGGAGCCCTAACTCTGAAAAGGTGAAAAAGGAGGTTTGCTTACTGGCAGCACATGCACAAGCACACAACACGCAGCCAGGGCAAGACACAGCCTCCCCTTTTGGGGGGTTTGACATCCTCCAGAGCTAGTTCAGAATTTTAGAAGCAAAATCACTGCCTGTGGAGAACAGCAGCACAAAACAGCAGGAAAACGGAAAGCCAGGCTGCAGATAAGAATATACACACCACAAGCTGAGGCTGCCTGCAGACTTTACAGACCTTCCAATCCAGCAGAGTATTTGAAGAAGACTGGCAATGTAAACAGCATCTCTATAGTTAGAAACGCTCAAAAATAACAGCCACACAGACACATACAGTGAACCTAAAACTCCTATGATTTGTAGCATGAGGTTGTTTGTGTCTCTTCCCAGTACTGTGATACACAGTAAAAGTTGTCATTAAAGTAAAGAAGATGGGACTGAAAGAGAATTCTCTAGGAAAGGATCCTACCGAATGTCTTCTGTCCTTACATCGAAACCCCCCATCAAAAAGGCAGGCAGTGCTGTACCATGGAGTACATTGCTATGGCTGCACATACAAGCCAAGGGCTTTGTTATCTCTGCTCTGCTGTGTGATGCCAGCTGCAAGCATGCGGAGCTACTGTAAAATACCAAGACTGGAGGAGTAAGCAAAAGGCAGGACAGGGAAGCAGGATCAAGTCCAGATTTTTAATGGTAAAAAGCCTTAAAGCAAGTAAATCGAGTATTAGTGCAAAAGTTCATACACTCACACAGGCAGATCACATGGAGACAGAACATGTTATTTAAAGATGATTATTTTCAGTGCACTCTCTCAAAGAGGTTTTTTTTTTTAAAACCAACAACATCAACAACTGAAAGCATAGTGGGGAGAGGAAAGATCTAGGATATGAGGCATTAGAAAGAAGTATCTGACCTGGCAGAGCTTCAGCAGAGAAGGCAATCTGACAGGCACACCAAGTTATCCTGCCAACGATCAGGAAAGCTGATGGCATAGAAGCCAGATTTTGAACTGTGCTAATAATAGGTCAGTCAAAGCCAATGCTGCATATTGAACAGAATCTCTGAACAAGCTGCAGGCATGAACACAAGAGACTTTTTTAATTAAGGAGAAAAGAGACTGAAAGCTTAGCTTGTAACACACCTTTGTCTCCATTTACTACCAGCCCTTCTTGGCTAGAAGACATTAACCTGTCCAACAGCAAAGCACATGTACTGCAGTAGATTGGAACCACACTGTACCTGGTGCTAATTCAGCTGTAATAGGCCATCCCTGCTGCAGCCCTGCTCACAGAGGACTTCTCAGATCAATGAAGTCAGGGTAGAAGGGGAAGCATGCACAAGGAGGTAGCCCAGCCCATTGCTGACCAAGATGACCAAGAGGCAAGTACACAGGTCTCCCAACAACCACCTATTTCCCAAAACCATACATTGCTGTTAGTTAAGGGCAGGCATCTACTGCTGCATTAAATGATATTATGACCTGATAAGATAAAAAAGAATTTTCTTCCAATTTACAAGTCACATAGTATTTGAAAGATTGACAGACCCCGCTAAAGAAGTCATTTTACTGTATTTGGACTTGGCCACAAGTTCCCTGAAGTATTTAAGCTGAAAATTATAACAATAAAACAGTTTCCAGCAGCCAGACCATAAAGGTCTCTTGCACAATAACTCATTTCCATTTATTCTTTTTTTTAACATTTACAGCTATCTACAGCCAAATTTTACCAAGTCTCAGCCCATCTAAACAAAAGACAGCCTACAATCTCATCTTTATAGGAAAGTCACAACCCACTGCCAATTAGACAGCAAGGATAATTTTCTTGCATACCACAAAGTATATTATAACTGTTCTACTGAGAATTTGACACTACCTAAATTTGGCTGACTCCAGAGTCATTCTCCCTTTTTGAAGCCCTTTGGCTTCCTCATTTTAGAAACTGGACCTATGTTGTGGATTAAACTCGAAACTCATTTTCTATTCCTGCACAGCAATAAAGGAGATATTTAGTAGTGGGAAATGCTTATTAGAGATCTTCTGTTTGATGTAGTACCATTTCCCTAATGGGCCTTGAACAATTTCCATGTTTTGAAAGAAGAGAGATTTCCTTTAAAAAATGAAATTGGCAGTCTGATGGGAAGCTGACCTCCATGAAATATTTCCTCCTATTTTCACTACCTGTGGCAATCCCCTACCACTTTCCCCATCTTCTTTTATTCTGCTCTCACGTAGATGTTGAAATGGTTGTGAAAAAACATGAGCTGCAACTTTCAGGTGACCGTGAACTGTTGCTAGGCTGACTCCCCTTACTGCATTAACTGTTGAGTTAGACGTTTTCCTCACTTCAAAATACCACAGCCTCTGTAGTATAAGCCAGCAAACAAGCAGTGTTCTTCACTGAGAAAGGCACTGGCACACAGTTTCCAGCATGGACCCATCAGTACGTGTGTTAGATCATGTACTGGTATTTATTTCTGAACTCCTAGGTACTGCCTTTAGAGATACAGGCGAGGTGTTGTTATTATATTAATGAGAAAGCAAATGCACACAGGTGAACTTCCCAGGATTACTGCTTGGACTGCTATCAGAGGTAGAAACTCAACCTCTGAATCCTTTTTATACTCGGCTCCTCCAAGTCAGTGTCAGGACCCCCAAGCTGAGAGCTGCTGTTACAGATTAGCCAGCTTCTCTACTTTTGACGAGTCCATTTTTATACTGCATATCACTTAACTGCATCTTCACTGGAGGAAGAACTCTCCTTTAGAGCTTTACTGCCAATTTCTGCACTGCTCAGCCTAACAGTTACACCAGTCCCTTAGCAAGCATTTGCGTGCTCCAAGAGATTCTCTTCCATTTCCCATTAAAAACGTGACAGACAAAACTTTGGATCTCAATATTTATGGGTCATTTTCTTATCCAAAAAATTGCATCTACATTCCAGCAACAACATCCCTGGTCTCAAGCTTCTAATGCCATTGTGGTGGCTCCTAACATTACACCTCAAATTCATGAATCAAGAACACTACAAAACCCAGGAAAAAGACCAGATTATTTGCTGTGCCATCACTACGATTTTATTAGCTGCTTCAGGTTAACTCCCAATTTCCAGTGTCATCAAGAAGCAAAACCTGACATCACCACAACTCCTTGTCCCACGGGAGTCCTCATCCAGACTTCCAGTGAAAACTGCTCTGTGTCACCTCTTCCAACATGTGAGTGACTTGTTTTAAAAAAACAAATACTAACCCAACTTCATCTAATTTTGCCAAAAGACTAGCATCACCTCCATAGGACTTTCTCCAGCTTCAAGAGCCTGAAACACCTCAGCCCCTGAACTTCCAAATAAAATATAGTGAGTGACTGTGACCTCCATTCTCAGAAATCATAGGTAATCTATCTGTAGCTTCATGCTCTCTTCACACATGCAGTAAATGGATAAAGGAATAGTGTCACATGGAGCAAGTCTTGAGCAATGCCATTCGTGGAATGAATTTAACTTCCCCTTCAATAGGAAAGGATTAGAATCTGATATTAAAAGGGTCCTTCTGATAAGAAACTTTCCTAGCTATGGTATTACTTCTGTTCATGCCAGTTTGTCATTAGAGAATATACATATGTAGATTATCCATAATGTTTTTATATAAGCCCATGAAGAAGAACCACAACTACTAGAGCACAGAATACCTACTACAGAATTTCCTACTAATAAACAAAACCACCCCACTACATTAAGACCAAAATACACAAAGTCTTGTTCAGTGCTTGGTAGAACGCCAATGTGGTACATGGATCTAAGGCACTCTGATACCTGTTTTTTGCAGCTAAAGCAAAGGCAAATCCATTCTTATGACAAACCATGTGATAAAGGCCCATGTATCCAATATTCGTTATTAAACAAAATTAACAGTAAGAGATGTTGACTGCTGCAATGCCAGAGAGGCTAAAAGAATGAGGAAGAAGAGGGAGTTTTTCACTGTACATCTTAAAATAATTCCTTATGTGGAGAGACAGGCACCACCTTTTCTCATTTAATTAATGATATTTACAGACACAAAAAAAACCCTCTTTTAAATGACACAACCAAAATCACCAGCAGCTGTAAAAATGCCACATCATCATTCATTTGGATGAGGGCAATGGGATTGCCACAGAATTTATAAACATGCTGAAGCTAAGCCTAATCCTACAGAATCCTACCTACAGCCCTCGGGCTCCACTTCACGCATTCGCTCTGCAGTCTCCATTGGTTTTCAGGCCCAAAGAAACACATGATCATCTCAGGACATGAGAGGAGAGGACCTTACAGGACAGAAAAATCCTCTCCTGTTTTAGCAGAAGGAACCAATTCACGCAGTCTCATAAAATGAGAAAGCTCCAGCTCAAGGTACAGAATTATTGCTACAGGCACTTGTAGCAAGCTCGTTCTGTGGCTGAGCTACAGCCTTAGTACCAGTTCTGTCAGCGATGTTCACACACAGAAACAGGCCCATCCCTGCAAGAGGAGAAACCAACCCCACTCCTTCCCTTCAAAACTGCTGAACTGTCCTTAACTAAACAGCTGTACAGATCAAGTCTCTCTGCCTTTAGTCTGTCAGCCTGAGTAAGCCAGAGCTGAGGGAAATAGCTGTCTGCAGGTACTTCTGTACTGCTATAGTCTCCTCACCCTACCTTCTCGCAAACACACTTAGCTTGAGGTATCAATTGTGCAAGCTTGCCTCTGAAGCAGGGACACCTCGCTAAACCATTTGATTGGGCTCTGCTACTGCTCTAACTACAACCAGCACAGGAGGGGAGCTTCAGCCACACATCCCCTCCTACAGCACTTGGAGTAATTTTTCAGCACAAACTTCCTTTGGACAAATGGGATCATCAAATGTTTACAACAACATCTCTGCAGAAGGCTTCAGAAATCGCTGTTGACTCCCCAGGACTGGACACTTCTGCTTGCTTTCATGACACAGACTGTTAGCTGATCTCTTGTCATGGCGCTGTCTGCAGCCTCCGTTTCCAGCATGCTGCCATGTCAGTGTATTTACTTAGCTTTAAAAATAAAGAGGAATAAATCAGTATGTGCTAGTGAGATGAAGAGGACAGTGTATTATACCATCCTCAGATTTTTAAAAACCTAAATGGCTCCACCAGAAAAGCAATTATCTGCTTTCTTCCTTTTACTCCTTTTCTTAGGCTGCCAGAACTGCACTGAGTCAGTGGATAAGTGTCTTCTCACATCCATTTGATTGTGTAACATAACTTTCACCTAAAGGATGGAAGAATAATAATGCACAAACTGTCTGACAATACACATTTCTTCTCCTATTCTCCTATGCATCCATTGATATAGTTATTCACAGACAGAAATCAGAGTGTCTGTCTGGCTTGGCTTTGCTAGCTAGGCTAAACACACCAAACGCTTCCAGCCTCTTCTCATCTCCTGAGAAATGCTTTTTATTACCACTCCTTTTTATTCCAGTAGACTTTCTCTTCACCTGGTAAAGTTCTGATTTATCTTTCTTCAACATTTATGACCAGAATAAGAACAAATGGAAGAAACTGCATTCCGTTTCTTAAAAAGGTAGCAAGGAATTTAAATATTTTTTGGTCAGGTCATAAAAATAAAACAATGCAATGAATATTGTCTGGTTTTGCTATAGTTAAGAAACATTACAGAAACAATAAGATATGTAACAGACGCTAGTTTGTCACATTAATTAATTTTTCTTTTTGAAAACCCACGTTGAGAATCAGTCAAGTAATATGAAATCAGCCAACATCCTGCATACAGATGAAGCAAATATTCCAGAACCTTCAACAACAAAAGAATTTCATACTGAAAAATACAATTTAAATCAAAAAGATGTCCTGCCATCTGTTTAAACCGAGAGGTTTTCAATTTCTTTGTTTTTATCGGAAAATAGCAAAATGCTGTGTATGACTTTATTTTGGAGGGTTATCTTTTACTGATGACAGCAAAATATACTTAAATATGGAAATACACACAGTCATGAATAAAAAAAAGAGAAAGGCACATGGATACTTATTTTGCACTGAAGCGATCTTGAGCAATTAGTTCACTGTTGGCCTTGCCTTTAAGTTGTCAGATGGCCACTCTGCTGCAAAACAGGCTTCTGGGGCATTTTCCCCTCTTCAGCCTCTTGCCAAGATCTGTTCCAGCTCTTAGAAGTAAAAGATGAGAAGATGGCTCCACTAAGCCTGGCTGCCACTGATATCTCACACCACAAGAATGGCCACCATTAGTCTTGCGTGTGTGGCCCTAACGTAAGTGGCGTGGATCTTGACAGGGCTGCAGCTACAGACCTAGGATGATTTATCAGGAGCACATATGAAGCAAACTATGAAATTTGCTACTAACTTATTTTTTAGAAAGCTACAGGGGACAGCAAGTTAAAAGTCCACACCGGTCACATATATAAAACCTCCTAGTCAGAATGACTTTACTGGCAGCCTTTTTGACCCATCATCTGTTTGACTCCCAGCATTATCCAGACTCGCCAACTGGGCTGCAAATCCAGCTGCAAGGATTACTGATTCAGGGTGAATCGGTTCACCCCTTTGTTTAGCAAGGCCTATCCTTCCACAGGCAGAAAATAACACACCCTGGTTATGACAAAAATCAATTCCTTAAAAATTAATAACTAGGAGGAAAAAAAAAAAAAAAAAAAAAAAAGAGAGAAAGCAATCACACAGAGGTTGTATTGTCCTGATATTACTTCTTCACATACTAACACTGTCATCACAGGATCGCTTTACACAGAGAAGGAAATGAAGAGAGTTTCCTATACAACCTCCTTTTTTAATATATTTGTAATGTCACAATGAACATGAACCCAACCATCCTCTGCAAAAGCAAAGACTGGCATTTCCTTCCTGATCCTTGCACTAGCAGCACCCCAATAGAAACATATTTACTTTCTTTAAATAGACACTGCTAGGATGGGGTTTAGAAACAAGCTTCACCCAGTTGCCATGAATTATTAACCAGAAAAAATCCCTTTTGCTGCCCTTTACAGAGGCTCGATTTGCAAGTTTAAAAATCAAACTGGCAAATCTCTTGTACAAATACCCAACCTTTGAAAAAATGCTCTGAGCATTATAAATACAATTTTTCATGAATATGAGAATAACAATTCTATAAATAGCTATTCTTCACAGAATCGCTTCAAGACATTGTTTTTACAGACAACAGTAGGAAACTGAAGGAGGTCTTGGTGCCAAATACATTACAAGTGAAATAAACTCTCCAATCAGCTCTGGGTTTCCATTTATTATTAGAACATTTGCCATTATTTTTCAGCTTATACAATTAGTTTATGCAAGGGAAGGAACAAAACAGAAGACTGCACTGTGTTCTGGCATAGCTACTGGCTTGGTATAAATCATTCATAGCCTTCAACTTCTGAGGGCATTTCCTTCACTTCTTTGAGCAGTAATTTAACAACCCCGGACTGTCAACAGATGAATCCACTCTCACCCACCACAATGTTGTGCAAGCACAAGCAAGACAAGATTTTCCTTATAACTCCATGATAAAATATCCAAACACACTGACTCAAAATTGAGCTCCATCTCCTCTGAAAAGCAAACACAGCAAGATAAATATGATGTAATGTAATAGCAAATTGTCTGACCAGTCTGCACATTTCATGGTTGCTACCTCCTCAAGCCATTTTTGCACTGGTTTCTAAACATAAAATCCACATGAACTCCTGAAAAACAGCTACACAACTGATAAACCAGGTTTCTGTAGCCAGAACACTACAAGTACATCCTTCAGTCATTTTGGCATAGGCTCCAACACAGGGCCAAAGCTCAAGCACTACTGCATTCTAACACTGCTTTCAACTGGGAACTGGGACAAGCCCTTGCTTCCTAAGTACTTGAAAATTCATCTGTAAAAAAAAGGAGGAACCCATTCAATTCCTAGTTTTGATACAGTATTTTGCTATAATAATTGCAACAATTATTTTCTATTATATCTCTGATATGGTATATGAAATGAACTGCACCCAACTGCTCAGGCTACTGACACTCTTTTCACCTCAGTGAAGCTCCACAGTCTCCAACAGCTGGAAACGTGACCGTGATGATTTCAAGGGGTGACACGGATGTGAATCTGGAGTAACACAGCAATGAATCAGGCCATGAGCTTTCCCAACAGCTCCCCAGCCATAATAGTGATCTAAGCATATCAGAATGTTTTTAAAAGAAAGTAACGTCCAGCGAGGATTAGTAAGAACTTGGTGACGTGGCCCACCAGGCACGGCCAGGGACCACGTGGCAGGTCAGGAGGAAGAATTCAAAGGCAGCTCTGGCCACTGCAAATTCTGAATCTGCTGTGCACCACAGCCAAAATCCTCAATGCACAGCGGGCAGGGCAGAGAAACCACAAGTCAACTGTGCACCACGAGAGCCTCCTAAATGGATCCTTGCCTGTAAACCAGGACAATTACACACCTCACTGGCCATCAGACCATTAACATGGCTAAAAAACACCAAGTCTTCCACCCATCTCTCCGTGTTTTGTGCACGAGGGATGAGCCACAGGCCTGTTGCACTTGCTCCCCAGAAGAGCAGAGGAACATAAGCTGATCTAACACTTGTCTGCTGTGCCAGG
This sequence comes from Actenoides lindsayi, assembly GCA_025331215.1. Classification (NCBI taxonomy): domain Eukaryota; kingdom Metazoa; phylum Chordata; class Aves; order Coraciiformes; family Alcedinidae; genus Actenoides; species Actenoides lindsayi. The sequence continues at coordinate 24,840 of WTSP01017516.1, forward strand.
ACTGGCACAAGAAGCCTCCTGATTCCTGCCCATCACACCACAGAATACACAAAGAACCATTCTTGAGCAGGAAGCTTATCTCTTACCTTATTTTGATCTGTCCAGTAAAAGAAAAATCCCTGTGGATCTGTTCTGAGTATAATTGGAGTCACAACAGTGGAGTCCTGGAAGAAAAAAAAGGACAAACAAAAAAATCCATGTCAGCACACAGAACACATAATTATGCACTTGCTGCTCTGCCACCCACATTAATGAACTGCAACATCTAGAAATTACCCTGAAGGTATCACCAGCAAGATGTCAGTAGAAGCATTTAATATCACCTGCCTAATCTCCATTTTTCTGACATAATGTATTTCCATTAGTGAGAAGACAGCACTAAACTCCAGACTTGTCAATACTCCAGAAAAGCTGGAAGTAGATGAAGTTAAACAGACATAACACACTGTCAAACTACAGCCCACATAGTAAAGTACTTGAGTTATCAGAAGTCCACCTTGATCCAAATTAATCTTCAGATATAGGCAAGAGCTAAATGCCTGCAGGTTTCACTTCAGCATACAAAGACTGAATTTCTCTAGAAAACCTGGAATAGCATCCATGACATTAAAACTTTTGCCAATGACTTGCCATTAGTATTTTTTTCTATCCTTTCTACAAACTATGAAGATTTTAGTAATGCAAATATAGATAGATAGATTTTTTTTCCACATCTAGATCATTTGAAAACTCGTCTGGTAATATCCGTAGCTCAGGTCATACAAAACCAAGCACATTTGTAAGTATTCTAAGTAAGGCAGCCTGGTTACCTACATATTCGTGTGTTGTGACTGACAGCAGGTACCTGACTCAGGAGAGAAGCTCTAAACAAAGCCTTTTCCACAGGTGGGCATTCATTACATCTCTCATCCATTGGGATTCCCTGGTGTCTAACAATAATTGACAGCACTGCAGCCCGGTCCTAGAAGGATTTCTCTCTTTCCTCTGCTATGTTTCTTTATATCTGTAAAAACGCCGTTGTCTTAAGATCCCTACCTGCTTGCCAAACTCGATTTAGAAGTTATAGGGAGTACAAAAAGGAGAAAGAAGACAGGCAGACAGAAAAATTGCCTCAGCCCTATTTCCACAGGAACCAGGCTAACCACACAATTGCTCCTCAAAGCGGATGTATCTTTCTGTTGAAGCATTACAGGTATTTTACAGCTTTAGCATTCAGCCATTTCCAAAGCAGCAATAGGTGAGGCCAGGCTGTATTCCTTTAAGGAAAAATCGAGCTCTAATGGTTTCAAAATTAAATCAAACATATTTGAGTGTGGGGGTTTTCCAAGTGCAAATACAGTTGATGCAAGCGACATTATTATAAATAAAAACTTATGCAAGTGCCATTTCTGATCCAAGAAGGTACCATTTTGCCTATATTATACCACCAGTACAGTCCTTTGTGACAGAGTACAGAACTCCCATCAGTGGGCACTCATGAAACAGGGAAGTTGAATTATTCCCCGTTCACAGCCTGAAAAAACAAGACCCAAAGAAGCTAAGTGATGGGCCCAGCATCACTCAGATGCCCAAAGGGGAACAAGCAGAAGACTAAAATGGAGTCATCTGGGAAGCATATTTTCATGTCAGCACAAGAGAAATACAAATAAATCCAAATAGAAGAGCAACTTCTACGCTAAGAAGAACCACAAGGTTGAATCCTTAAATCAATGTAGAAGTTCTCTTTATAACAGGAAGATGAACTGCCACAGGCACAGTGACACCCAAACGGATGCCACCCGAGCTTGCAGAGGCTAGGAACAAGTGTGGCTGTACCAATGGCAGGCAGTGCTACAGGAGTGTCCCAGCTGGAATCAGAGCTTGTTCACAAAGCTCCACTGACACTTCTTGTCTCCATTACAAGAAAACAGTGCCTTTTACACTGCCCCCAGGAGAACAGATACAGAATTCGTACCATCTATTTTTTTTCTCTGTTTCTCCATAGTTTCTACCATCTTTTTGCACCTGAGAGTTAGGTACTGTTTGAGTGCAACAGGCAAATTTACTTGTAAAATACCCCAGGCCTTGAAGAGATGTTGACTGGTTGTCTAGATCCACAAGCTCCTACAAATGTGTGCTTAAATCTCTGCCAATCAAAAAGAGAATGAAAAAAACCTGCTCCTTATATAGAACTCTCCTTTTTCAGTTTATTTCATCGTGACCCACGCAGCCCGTGCGTAAATAGGTACAACAAGGAAAGAAAAAGACTAAGGGTCCTTCTGCCTTTGGATGAGTACACACAGCTTCAGGGGGGAAGAGAAGGAAGGGATGGAAAACCAGCATGAAGTGATTATGTCGAGGATTAATCAATTTGGTTGGTTAATCATAGAATCGTTTCAGCTGGAAGAGACCTTGCAAGATCATCAAGTCCAACCTTATTCTTAGCCATATCAAAACCCACTAAACCATGCCCCTAAGCACAACATCCAACCAGCTCTTAAACACTTACAGGGATTGCGACTCCACCACCTCCCTAGAATCATTTGAAACCAGTTGCTTCAACCCAAAAGCTGTTTGGATTTGCCTGTGCTAATCACATACCGCTATCAAAGTAATACTTTGAAGATGTGGGTTGTAAAATGTTGCCTATAATCAGACTCAAATAAGTGGAGGATGAGGGGAAAGAGACTCCAATATCTATTGGGTGACATAAAGGAAACCTCATCGTGACCGGGATAATGATGAGTCTTAATCTAAGATGCCCTGTGCTTCAGAAGTTGGTCGTTTGGGTATTTTTAAATTAACTCCTCTTTTATATATTAACTGTACTAATCTGGCAGTAAGCATAGCACAGTTAACATGCTGATGAACACAAGAAGCCCACACTGTCACGCTGCATACAAGCGTAAGATCCGAGAATAACTTTGCGCATCTAACTGTGTAACATGTGCCTTAGGAACTCTTGCACAGAGTTAGCAGCAGCAATAAAAGTCATGTACACCATGGTTTATATATTCTACAAGCTAACTATAACTCTTCTAAGTCCCTGACACCAAAAGCAACACTCTGTACTTCTGGGTGTAGAAGAATGGATGTAAACTTCTCTAGTCAGCTCTGCAAGTCCACCTCCCCACTCCACATTAACATGGAGTCCACTGTGACATGGAACAGACCTGTTGCTTTTCTACTGCTCTGTAATATGGGTTTGCAAAGGCAGGCAACGACCAAAAAGATATGTGAAAAACCCTTTATACAGTGCACATTCACAAAGAGTAATTCAAGGCTCTGAAATAGAAACTTGTTTACGAAGACAATCGCCTGGTACTATTATTTACAAAACCTATTATACTCTACATATATGGGAGGAACTGTGGATTATTACCCAGAAGACACACTTGCAGTCATTCATGAGAGTATCCTAAAGTCCATTAATTCCATTTCCTCACCCAAAGAGCTGTCCTAATTCATAACTCCCCTAAGCAGATTTACCAACCAAACACAAATCTGAAGGAGAGAGTGACAGACAGGATGCTACAGATAAAGCAGGGGTGAAAAAACAAAAGGAAAACAAAACCAAAACAATCCACACACACAACAATGGGGAAAAAAACAACAACAAAGTGAGTGTTGTGCATCTTTTGAAGGGACCAGTTTGGAAATTAGCACACATGTAAGCGTCTGGCTCTTCGGATCCTCTGGATGTCACCAAAGCAAGCAGCTCTACGGGTACGAGCTCCAGATTCTTGGGAGACTTCCAAGTACGTAACAGGAGAAGCAGTAGGAGGTGATCAAGGTAAAAAAAATCAACGGTGACCAGAAAGACGAGAGGAAGCAGAGCAAGTCAGAGTGCCCCAGTCAACGATGCAAGCAATTGTGAGTTATCAGGCTTGTTTTAGGGCACCCGGGGGTGCTTGTGCCAAGCAGTGGCTTGGGTTCTGACAAATTGCTATTTCAAATTCCTTGAATAGAAAGGCCTCAGAGTGCCCCTAAACTGGCAGTTTCAGATTGCTGCATATCTATCACACCAGTCTAAACTTAAGTGAATAATTTCTCTAAAGGACTTTTAATTTCACCTTTAAAATCCCTGTTTTATTTGTTGACTTAGGACCAATTCACTACTTTCCTCCAGTTTCACAGCCTCAAATGAGTAACGAGGTTGTTCTATACTTATTCCATGAAGTTGCCTCCTAATTGGCTGTACAACCTAGGATCCTGCATCAGCGATATTCTTTATTTTAAACTTTTAAACTAAGAGACTTCAAATTTATGCCGACAAAGTGCCGCAGAGAATTTTGGGATCCTTACCAACCAGGCACAGCAGAACACAGATGCAGAAGACCAATGGGCAAACCCTTATTTAAGTGCCTGCCAGGTAACCATTTCAAGATCTGACTTTAAGCGTGGGTCGCCCAGACTGCACATCAAACAGCAGCAAGCCAAAAGCGCTTACCTCCATGTCGATATTACTGGCCAATAAAGACTACCATACAAAGCCAAAGAGTGAAGAGGGTGGAAACCTTGAGTGAGTTCCTTTCTGACTGTATGCCCATGCTTCCTAATCCTCTGAGCGCCCTCATGACCAGGCTGTGCATCCAGCCTCAAGGGATGGAGACTTCTGCCCTGCTCCTCAACCATCACCAGTAAGACCTGACGAGACACAACATGGGAAAAACCAGCTACATAAGGGTGCACGGCTCTGCCACCTATGTCCTGGGTTCTGGCCCTTGCTCCCAGAACTCTCTGTACTTTATCCAGTAGCTATTAAGACAAGGGTGTAACACTATTGCCACTGCGTTCTGTGCCAAGCATGGTTTAGTGTTAAAATGATCAGAGAACGTCACAGGCTGGGGCTAGTGTGCCTGCAATGCAAGTATTGAGTCAGTCCGGCCATAAATCAGAACTTCATAATGAATCTTAGAAGTACCTACAGGGAAATGAAAATCTACACGTATCTTGTCAACTAGCAAGACCCTGAGTCAGATGTGTATGTGTTTTAATAAATCATATATAGATAATGATGATGTTTCTTAGAAACAGCTGCAGTCAAAATTCACATCAATAGATTTTAAAAGGAAAAGCTGACGAGCCTTTATCTTCATCTCTTACAACACACGAGGCTCACAGCATTGCCTTATTAAGCCAGACTATTGTTTCCTGCTTTCGCCTTGTATATTTAGAGACATGGAATATCCCCAAATATAACCTGAAAACTTTTACACACATCATTATTTCATTTGCCTGAACCTTCTCCTGAAAAATTTCTGCCAAACTGCTTCCAAACACAAAGCTAAGAAATACAGATTGCTTCTGGCAGAGGCCAGATATTCTGCAATTTTTCTTTCACTTGGGTGAAAGGGCTTGAATCCTGGTTAAGCAAGGGTGTAAGGCTGGGGGAAAGGTGTGGGGAGAGTCCCTGCAGAGCTTCTTGCCACCCCACTGTAAACCAGAGGGATTACAGGCTTGAGGGAGTGCAAAAGGAAGAAAGGAGAAGGTATAGCAATACTACAGTCTACACATGGTAAGCAGATACATTAGCTGTTAAATTCCGTAATGCACTGAGTGTACTTATACTGGAACTAAGCAGGATTACTCAAACAATTAGTGCTATGAATTTCTTTAGTCTGACAGCTGAACTGAGTGAGAAGGAATGAGTACCTGGCTACTGGTTTTTGCCATGAACTCTTGAAATAATCCAGAAGGGTAAAGATGCCCTCTTTTACCAAGAGCAGAAGAACCAAATCTGCCATGTAAAGGAACAGACTGCAAGAAGGAAATGTTGGAGAAGGCAAAATGAATGCCAGAGGTTGGAAACGAATATAAAAAAAAAAAAAAACAAACACCCAAAAAACACCCCAGACAAACTGGAATAGGTTTACAGGACCTGTTAAAATGAAATCCCGCTTGTTTAATAGGAACATACAGGAAAATATTCTTCACTATTACAGTGATTAAACTCCAGAGAAACTTTGGTGATGGCACCACGGGTCAGAAGTCATCATTCTGCCAATTAAAGACTATCTTCTTCGAGTTGAAAAGAGCCACCTTGTGTGGGATTTGTTTCTCAGAAGCAGACTACCCTGTCTCCTTTCTCAGATGTCCGTATCTTGGGCTAATTATAGCTTTCCAAGCATGTAGTCTTGATTTGTCTGGGTGAGTCCTTATTTGTTGTAGATGTTGCAAAGTATGCAATCAAGAAAGAAGGAATAAGAGAACTTTGTAGCAAAAGTAGCCAAATGCCAACCAGGAAGATTTTCTTTCTGTCAGAGTTCTTATGTGATGCTGAGCAAATCATTTACACCACCCACTGTTTGTGGGCATAAATGCTGTATTCTAATCTTGAGGGAATACTGGGATTGTATTTCCACAGTTCAATTTCTAATTTTCAGAGATGCTGAGTCCCAAATCATCTGAAGTCACTAGGAAGGCATTCTGAACATGTGACTGTATGGTGCTATGCAATTCTAAAATTAGGTCTAAGGTAGCTAATCACGGATTAAAAGTTAGCAGTTTTTTATGCTGGTCTCTTTTTTTGGACCTACAACAGTAAAATTGGTAACACATTTTGTCATCCAAAAGTCTTGTGAAAATAAATTTAAAAGTGCTTAGGAAGCATTTGCTTTATAATAATTTAATATTAATATATATATATATATAATAATTTAAAGACTCCATAATGAATAGTTAACTCTATTTCATTACAGCCTTTGTTATTAAAAATATCTTGAGCATTCAAACGTTAGAGTGAAGAAAGTATGCAGTGCACAACTCAAATTCGCTGTTAGTCCCTCTTCCACTGAGAATTCCTCATTTACTTAAGAGCTGTTTTCTGGTTTTCAGTTTTCTACCAACATTGGAAAGGGCTCAAATGCTACAATAACACAGATGTCATCTGTGACTTAAGCACGTGAAGTCTTCACCAGAACTTCCAAGGCAGGCATCTAACCATTCTGCAGGGGATCCAAATAATTTTCCTGCTCAAGTTAAAGTTAGCAAGAGTTTTCCAATGGAGTTAATCAAGTTTAGGCTTTCCCTTTTACTGAATGTTAACTGTTGATAGATTTTAAACTCAATCTGATTACTCTCCTATGTTGCAAAAGACCAAAACCACAACTTCTACTCATTTGGACAATTTATTTATTTTTTTATATAGCACAGAGGTGATATTTGTTTACTACATAAAGACTATCAACAAAGGAAGAAAATGAATAAACAAACAAACAAACACTCTAGAATGTCAGACTAACTTCTTCCCTCCAGACTGAAAACATTCAGAAAAAAATAAACTCTTTTCAGTTTATTGTTTTAGTTTATAGGCGCAGAACAATGGTTGTTTATTTTTCATGGCCTCGGTAATGTACTGTAGTCACAGACTCGTGCAAAGTTTAGAAACAACAAACAAAAAAAAAGTGAGGAAAAAAAGCCCAAGTTCCTTGAACATCAACATGTTAAAAATCACTTCTGAAAACATACACATTTTTTCTTTGTTTGATCTCAGCTTATCCATAATAATGATACTTTGATTTACGTTTACTCTTAGGTTAAAGGGGATGTACCTCATACATAATGATATGTACCATTAATAATATGATAATCTTCTTTAAAAGACCCTAAACAAATAAAGAAGCCTCAACACTTTACATAGCACTCACCATCTGAGCTCAAAAACCATTTATAAAGGTGAAGAAATGCTCTAAGGAAAGGCACTAAAATAGAATTTAAAGAGACCTAGGTCCATTTTTGCTGCTCACTGGAATACCTTGTGAAGTAGCCACTAAACAACACTACCTATCCAGAGGCTTGTTTCAGTAACTAAATATTTAGGAAAAAAATATATGGCTGTAAAAAATTTGAATCACGTCTCTCAATTTTGGTAGAGTTACATCACCTTACTGATACAGTCACCTTGCCAGTAAAAGTAAATAGCGTAAGCCAAAGAGAGCAGTCAAATTCTTTATGTAAAGTACATATTATCACTAAGCAAGATAAGAAAGCCTTTAAGAAAGAACTGAAATCTATTTTTGAATATACACCATCTTATTAACTTGCTTCAGTGTGCCAATTACTGCTCTTGGAAAACATCAGTTCAGCTGTGCTCTAGCTGTGGAGCTCTTCGTTGACTCAGTTATGTCTATCTTGTTCCCACTACAGGCCAAAGAAAAATAAAGGAAATAGACAGCCAAGGCAGGTTTCAGACCCTTCAGATGTCAAATCAGTCCTGAGAAGTCACCCTTCATACTCAGGTTTCATTAACCTTCTCAGCTAGCAACACATTCTGCTACATTAAATCTAAACTCCTACAAAATGCTTCACTCATGGACTTAATTGCATCTTTTTTATTTATTAAACTGTTCTAAAACGCTCACCGGGAAGAGTTGTTATAACCTGGATTTCACTACAGCAGAGTGCATCAAGTCAGTTGTTCTTTAAGCCTTCACTCACCCTCAGAGGTACTGCTTCTTCTCTCTGGGAGTATAGGAGTGCATCTATTTGTCCTGGTTTGAGTGATTTTACTTGTCAGCTCAGTTCTTCTAACTAACTGCAATGTCTCAAGTCAGCAGCCTGTTTTCCCAGGCAGTGTCTGCTTCTAGCAGTGATAACACCCCATGTTTAGAGTTACTACCAAGGAGTGCTGTGCAGACCAAGGCCACTGCTGGATCTTGTGTACCACACTGAGCAGTGCAGAAAGTAAAGGACTGCACCTGCAGAGAGGAGCGGGCAGGGCAGGTGACCCTAAACTGACCAACGAGGGATTCCAGCCCACAGACGTCACATTTGGCATAAAGCTGAGGGATCATGAAGGTCCCACTCAGCTTTGTTTGGCTCGGGTCCTCTTCTGGCTTCTTCTTGCTTCTTCAATGGCTGGCATCTGAGGACTCTGACCATTCTGCTTTCAATCTTGATCTGTGTGTTTCTGAATCCGGTACCAGAATCCAGCTCCTCAACACAGTTCCCATCTGCTGCTGGGCCCAGTCTGGGACTTTCCCAGTGCCTGCTCCACAGCATCAGTGATGACAGTGATGTAATTGCCATCAAGGGGGTTGGGTTTGATACTAGTTATGTATATACTTGTATACACTCCATTTTTAATATTATTATTTTTATTTTCATTAAAGCTGTTATAATTTCCTTTTTTAATCGCTAAGTCTCTCTCTTTTATTCCCTTTCTCTTCCTCTCTGGGGAGATGGGAGTGTGTGTGTGTGTGTGTTAATAGAGAGCATGTGTTATAGGTCTAACAGGCTGCCCTGACCCTAAACTGTGACACTGTTTAAAGACCAGACCACTCCTTAAAAAACTCAGAGTCTCTTCTCAGTAGTAAGGTAGAAGCATTTATAAAATTCCAACTGAAGGCAGCATGAAAAAACATGACTTGAAGAAGCAAGAGCTCAGCCAGCTGGCATCTTAAACCAGATGCACATGTGCATACATCCACAAAAAAAAAAAAAAAAAAAAGAAAAAAAAAAGAAAAACAACCCTAAGCAACCAGCCACTTTTACCTTTCACCTACTTGAACATCAGTTATTTCTGTTCAGTGCCCTGGGAATCCAATCTACACATTGAGAACAAGAGTTAATTCTATAATTTGTTTTCTGACCTCTAATACTGTTACAGAATAAAACAGAAACAGCGTGAGGATAAGCAAAGTTACAGGACAACAATCATCTGTTTGACTTTAGTGCTTTAAATCCTGATCCAAAACAGAATTTGTGAATACTCTGTATTAGGTGTTGGATGGCGTAAGTGGTACTACATCCAATCCTGATGCACAAGTGTTACTTGTCTTGCAAAGCCAGAACTTTATAATTGATCCTAAATGCTTTCACAATTTAGAAACTGAAGATGGTCCACAGAGGAAATGGAATTTCAAGCCTCCTGAGCTGCTTGCCTCCCACCTGCCTCTATGTGATCTTGAGTGGCTGATGTAACCCTTCCTCTCCCCTCCACAAAGCTTAGGCAAGGCATTTCTCTTTCAGAATGGATCATTATCACACTGGGTCAGAGTAGAGGCAGGTACTGGATGAGATTCATGGGTAACGTGTATCAGTCTTCACTGCTGTTTCTCAGAGAGGAGATACATAAAACAATCTCGGTACCACATCTGCTTATTAGCAGCCTCAGAGTTACTGATTAAGCAGAGAGCTACTAGACACTCAGGATGGGAAGTCCCCAGATGGATTGGTTTTAAAGGCTGTATCACCACAGCTTTTGTCAGATTGCTCTGCAGACCATGCTGCAGCATCCTACTAACAGCTGGCAAATACATCCTTTAACAAGTGTTAGTCTATACACCATGAAATTCCTTAACACGCCTTTCACGGCCTGGTTTAAATCCTTCCAGCATTCCTACTTTAATAAAACACTACTTTTCAGTGGTTTATAACTCAGCTGGAAAAACTTTGCTTTGGGCTGAAGCTTGATACAAGTCATAGAATTCACCAAAACCACTCTTGCTTTATGAAATGTGAAGCAAAGTCAGTAGAGCCATCTCTAACCTGCAAATCAAAAGAGCAGGGAAGCGCACTACAAGGGTATGCCTTGGACTGGAACAAACGCTGCCCCAGCGCACAGGCAATGCCAAAGAACCAAACTCCTGTTCTTCCTCTAAACTGGTAAATAGCAAATGGTGTGTAATAAACATCAGTACGTGAGCCTGGCTTTTCTGACCAGCCCCGTTAGCACGACAGCACCAAAGTACTCATTAGGGGCAATTCCGTTGTAGTGTTACATTGAGTAGTCTACTATTTCTCATTACAGCCTATTGTTTCACTGGAGAGGTTGTGCCTGCCTAGTTCCACGAGAGACCGCAGAGGTTCAGATTAATAATCATCATTTTTAAAAACCCTCCAAGCAGATTAATTTGATAGAATACAAAGACTCTGAAGCGGTTATTGGTTACTCGATGCAAAATACTTCTCCAAGTCACTGAACGCGAATTCGTCTGAATACCTTCTTAGAGACAGAGTGCCAAAGGAAATTCATTTCCATTGAAATCTTTGATTTTGGTGGGGCTTTCACTTCTGAGGAGAAACACTATGAGCAAGAGAGAGGGGCCCGGGGGTAGGAAACGCACACATCTACACACACAGTGCATGGTCAACAATGAGTTAATACTAGTACTCTTCATCGCATCGTGTGTCTAAAGATGCATCAACTTTCACAAGGCTGCTGCTGAAAGTGCTCCCTAAACACACCAGGACGCTGCTGAAAGTGCTCACTAAACACACCAGGACGCTGCTGAAAGCGCTCCCTAAACACACCAGGACTCCCTCTCCTCTCAGTCACGTTGCAGGTGTTGCCCGTGTATCGCTAAGTAACACCTTTAACCCGGAACGCACACCCTCTGCCAGCATTTAGCCAGATTTTATTACTGCAGCCTTTACAGTCACAACTGCAAATCTTTTTTCCAATGAGTCCACGGCAGGCAGGTCAGCTACTGAACATCCACTGTGCATGGAGAACACCTCTTCCTCAAATTCTATCTGTATAATATACTACTTGGGAAATAGCTCTTAAACTAATAATTTAAACTGTGCCTAATTCCCTGCACTGTCAGCCTGGAGACTTACGTAAATCACTGTTAACTTGACCTCTCTACATACCTGTGGAAACTTCTTCGCAGCTTACCAAAAATAAAACAGTAACTGTAGTGACAAGGCTGAGGTTACGCTGCCTTCCCCTATAGTAAGGAAAACAGCAACCAAAGGAAAACATTTTCTCAGGCAAGTCATTCAAGCTTAGCTCCCAAACATGAAAAACGTGTATCAGGCCAATATTTACTACTGCAGACAAGGTCAGGTTGCTAAGCTTATTAAAAATGTATTAGCTTATTAATACAAATAAAATTTCACAGAAGTTGTTCAGATTTTTGGTGTTCTTTCTCTCCTTGAGCGTGTTTAGTACAAGTATACAGAGGTCAGGCTCACGCATTTGGCTGCTGGGCAGGCTGAAAGCAATGGTAAAGCAGCAGTACATGACAAGAACAGTTGTTAAGACACATAAATTGCTCCTTCTCTCTCTCAGCAGTCCGTCCAGGTGTTGCTGGGGATGTCTTTAGCGCAGCCACGGTAGCGGCAAAAATACGAAAGCTGCATTAAGGCTCTCAAAACAAGTTATCCTGAACAATTCTCCCGACATTCAAACTGCTTTCCGTCTTTCCCAACCACTTCTTTACCATCGCTTGAGTCTGACTGTGCCCCTCTGCGTCCAGACACCATTCAAAGACAGACTTATTGGAGAACCCGATCCTCCATGAAGAACTGAGACGCAAACATCTGATACTGTACTGCAGGAGCAAGGCTAGCAGAGGACTCGTCCTTTCTGTTTTCCTTCTCTGCAGCACAGAAGGCTTACTTTTGTGCTCTAAGAAAAGGAAAGCTAAACAGAGAAGGGCTGCCCTTCTCTGGAATGGTCCTGGGCATAGCCTGCAAATGAAGAAAGAAATCTCAGCTGCTGAACAGCTGTGCTACCAAAGGTGAAGTGAAAACCACACTCCTCTCCTATGTGAAGCAATACAAATGTAAAGGATTAGGAAGCGGCAAACCGTAAGGGGAAAGCAGATGTAATTTTGAGACAAGTGTCATGCCCTAATGAGCCGAGCAAGAAGAGCACCTTCCGCAGAACAAGGAAGATGAGCAGAGGCACCCAAACAGCAAGCCCCGGGAGAACACGTCCAGGGCTTGACAGCCCCACCAGAGAGAGAGACACAACGAGATCGGCAGGAGCCAGAAGGAAAGAGGAAGGCTGGGGGAAGGAAACGAGAGATGGATCAAGAGATAGAGGGAACAGGTTGACACAACTATGTTACAGCGACAAAGGTGGCAACGTGCACAATAAAACAAGGAAGGCAGAAAAGAAAGACGTTCGCGAAAGAAGCCAGCTCGACACGGCTCGCACCGACCAGGCGAAGCGAGCCCGGAGAACCTTTGGAGAAAGTTTGCCCGGCATTCGGCCGGCGGTTTAACAACGCCTTTCGGCTCGGCCCGGATCGCACACGGCGCCTGCCCAGCCCGGGCGGGGACACCTATCGCCAGCCCCCGTGACCGTCCCCGGCCGGCCACCAACTCCGCCGCCGCGGGACGGCCCCGCCGCCTCGCACCTGCCCCACGCACCGCGCTCCGCCGAGCGGCCCGCCAAGGCTCCCGGCCGCCGCGCAGGGCGGGTAGGGCCGGGCCGGGCCGGCCGCGATCGCGGCCGGCCGCAACATGTGTGCCGGAGCGCTCCTGCCCGATCGATGCCGCCCCGCGCGTTGCATAACCCCGCCGTGCCCCTACCCGCTGTCGCCCTGCCCCGCGTGGGGCACGGCGAGGGGAAGCGGGAAGGGGCGAGATGGGGGGGGGGAAGCTACTCACATCGTCCCACTTGACGAATTTGATGCCTTTCTTCAGGGTGTCGGAGACGGAGACGGGCTTGAGCTGGAGAGCGTGCACCCCTGGCTGTGCCCCGGCCATTTGCTCGGCATTGACGCGCTCTCCACCGGAGCGGAGAAGCCGCGGGAGGCGGTGGCCGCCTCAGGAGCGACGCCGGAGCGCCGGAAACGGCCCCAGGAGAGAGGCCGGCAGCCGCGCTCGGCGCGCCTGGAGCGGGCAGTGGAGCGGCTACCCGGGCGGCGAGGGCGAGAGGCTTCACTGGCGCCCGAGGAGGGACCTGGCACGGCAGCGGCCGGGGCGAGCCATGCAGCGGCACATCCTCTATATACAGTCGGCTCGCCACGCACGCACACGCCCGCCCGCCCGCTCGCTCTCTCACACACACACACACACGCGCGCACGCAAGCAGGGGCACGGAGCGAACGACGCTACCCGCTCCGCTCCCCTCCCGCCCGCCGCTCCTCCTTCCCCGCCAGGCTCGGCCCCCGAGGTTCCCCCGCGCCGAGGTCAGCGCGCCGCGCCCGCGGCATAGCGGCGCCACCTGGCGGCGGCGGCTGGCGCGGCATCCGCCGCGGGGTCGGGCAGGGGGCGCCGCGGGGCCGTGCTCACCGGGCCTCGGGTTCCTTTCCGGGAGGAGACCCCCGGCCGAGCCCCCCGCCCCCGAGCTCGGCGGGAGCAGCTCGTCCGGAAGCCTTCCTCCCGGGGCCCTCACTTCGCCCGGGCCCGCACCCCAGGCTGAGGCCTAGTCCTCGGAGTGCAAAGGTGAATGTCTGTTGCTTGTCCTATGGAGAGATGCGGCCAAGGAGCCGTATCTCTCCAACGTGAAGCTTCAGAAGGGGCGAGTGCAATTTTAGGAAATATGGTAAAGCCAAGTGGAAGGGCGATGCTTAGCCTGCAAAGTAATGAATGGAATGACAAAAGAGGAAAGACTCTTCCTTAAAAGAGAGTGGAGCTATATAATTTCCATCAAGGCTTCATGCTTTGAATTGAAAGACAGAAACACAGAGATTGCTTTACCAAAGCTTTTTGATCTAATAAGATGAAGCAGCTTCCTCAGAACAAAGACACGTGACCATAATTCAGGTTTAGGTACACTACAACTCAAAAAAAAATCATAAAGATGGCAAAATGTCCTCTTGCCCAGCAAAATCCTAGATCCAGGGGGTTTAAGGAAGGATTTTTTAAGAGCAAAGTTACACATGCTCCACAAATGACCTTCCCTCTATTAGAGCCCCTGTGCAGTCATAGCAGAGAAAGCATCACCTGACACAGCACATGAGATTTCTAATTTCTCCGTAGAGGTTTCCAGTTGACCCTTACAATTTAGGGAAAGCAGGTCAAACTTCTACTAGAGAAAAAGCAGACAAAGTAGAAAGAATGTCTTTGAGGAAAATCTGATTTCATTTCAGAGGAATATTAAAAAAAAATTACTAGGTAAAAATATATACAATCTTGAGGGGGGGAGATGTTATTTATTTTAATTTAAAAGTTGGCATATTGGGATCCCCATTTCCTGTGTTAGTGACAGAGCTGTTAAAGTTCTTCCTCTGGGCCTATTTCCAACTTCTTCCCCTTCCCTAAGAAACTTTTCATTGCCTTTAGTGGGAGCTGAATCCACTCCTTCACAATAGTCCATGCCGGCAGCTTATGCATAGCAAGGCCAGATAATCTATTTGATCTATTTTTTATTCTTATCAACCTTCCATGCAAATGCAGGTGTCACATCAGTCAGGATGGAAGTCTGCTCTCTTGCTGCTGGGCTTTAATTCCTTTGCACCAGCCGTGACTTACAGAAACAATAACACATTCTGGGTTTGACTACATTGACAATAAAGACAGGATTGCTCTCTGCTGGGATAAGGGAGAGAGATTTTTCAGTACCGTTTTCACAACGGACTTTTCATCCCGCTGTATAGTATACAAAAGAATAAAAGTAAAATAATAATATTAAAATTCCCCAGAAAATAAAAGCAAAGAGTACTGACTCTACAGTACTTAAGCACTTGTATTCACAGCAGCCTACTCAAATCAGTTGTTTGGAAAGTGTAAAACTCCCATGGATGGTGGCACCACTGTGGCAGTTCTCTCAATGAGTCTGTGATACATTTGCATTTGTCCAGGCCTTATTTACAGTCTTTGTTACAGAAAACCAATCACAATTTATGATAATACCTCACGATTCCTGATGATACCAAAGATTCCCCACAAATCCATTGGTCTGAACATGATCCTATAGATCAGTATAGGCTCTAATATTGGTATCTGGTATTTCAGATAGCAATTATGGTTTGGAGCAATTTTGTGGTTTTTCAGAGGTTTTTAAACTGATGGTATTTGGCTGACAGTAGCCATGCCTTTTATATGGCAGCTATCTAATGGATTTTACATCAAAAGGAAGAAGCAGCACGAAAGGAAATGGCACTATGACTTTGCCTTTTAAACAACAATTCTGGAAAGTGCTTATGATTCAGCCTTTGCTGATGTCCTGGGCTCAGTGAAACTAGCAGAAATTTTAGTTTCAACCCAGATAGCTAGCTTGTATGTTACCACTAGTGCTTAATTAGCATCTGCTCCAGCTAAGAATACATTTCTTGGTATGTGGTACGTATTGCAAACACATTCAGCTTATGTCTAAATTAAAGCTTTCTTTCCCACAAAGCATGGGACCTGGAAACCAACTACACTCAGCAGGTTTGCTACACCCAGAAAGAGTATGAGTGTCTTATCATTAGTTGATTGAACCAAGTCTGGCAGAAGACGACACAGATACCTTTCTCCAAATGTGCAGTAAGCCTCACTATATATCTAAAGTATTATGCCTGTCTTCTGTTTCTTCTTGAATCAGTCCCTTTTAGTTTCAAAAAAATCATAGGAAAGCAGTACCGTTAGTATTTCTAATATTTACAGTCAAAATTGTACATATCAGATGTGTTACATTCTGGTCTTACATTGCTGCAGAAACTCATTTCTGGATGTTCTCGTTTCTGTAGTTTCAAACATCTCAGCCTGGACAGTAAAAGGATTGCCTGGTGTAAATAATAGAAGTTATTTGAATGCAATATACCTGTAAAATGTTATTTTTTATAAAACATACTTAGGTACCAATATTTCAGTTCTAGAGGAATAAACTGAATACACAGTACGCTGTAGAAATATATGTGTAAATGTACAGAAATAGGAGAAAGGAGCAATAGCTGATTTAAATAATAGATGGGGTTGGTCAAGTCAAATGAAGAGATGGGAAAAGCTATACTGAAAGACTGTATCGTGAGGTGATGTGAGAAATGCATTAAAATTCAAATTTAAGAGTAAATTTTATTTCAGAGAAATATATGTAAAAAAATCTCACTTTTGTTATCTTAAGTTTATCGGTGTAAGTCTTCATTTTGAAAAGAAACAATGGCTTCAAGCCTTGAAAATGCTTCAGTGCAGTGGTGTACCTAACATACTAAGAGTTAAACATAAGTGACAGTGTTTGCAGGATTTGAGATTAAAGATAAACTCAGCTTCACCAGAAGTGTATCATACTAATGGCATTTTTAATTGGGCCAAATTATACTTTTAAGTATCAATGGGAGCAGGATCAGTAAGTTCTAAGGAACAACTCTCCAGAAAAGAAATACAGAAAATTTGACCCTATCTTTCTGATCAAAGGTCGGTCATTCTGAGAACAGCACCTCGCAAAGAATGCAGACTGTAGAACTCTAAACTTACCAATGAGAGATGAGTACTACAAGGAGCAGCGAAACCACTTTGTGTGTGACCCGTGTGTTGAGAAATGAAACCTACCAAATGCAGTAGTCCCAAGACAGGTCATAATTATTTTAGTCACACATTTACTAAAAGAATTCACCTGTTAAATTAATACTTCTATAAACTCACAGCTAGTGGCCCCTGGAATATGTTTATATTTCATTTGATCCATTTAACAGATGTCATATGTACATAACCACAGCAGTTAGATACAGCCTTTATCTTTCTGAGCGAGGCTGATAACTTATGTGGCACAGCCACTCAGTCAGGTGACTCTTCAAGAGTGAATATGAAATTCTGGCATACACCACCACCCATAGCAACAAAGCCTGGCAACGGCAGCTGCTGCACAAGAAACTGGAAGAGGAGGGGTAATCTTGTACAAAAGTCCATTTCCTGTCAATTTTTTTTTTTTTCCTTTGTATCAGCATCACAAATGTCTTTAAACTGGGAGAATAAAGATTAATGCAGAATTTTTGAAATTATAACACAGTGTCTTTGTGTGTATGAAATGACCTAATCACTGCTACACTCACTGGAACCCTATTTTACTGTGGATAACTCGATGTGATACACAGCTAGCACCTAAGGATCTCTGTGCCACATTTCTGCAGACAACACCCTATATGAGGAAGAGCAAACCCCTGATGGTTTGGACAAAAGATGCTGCCAAACTGAGTTCCTCACCCCCTGGCACCTGAGACTTCCACAATAACTCGCTTCATGTTATAGCAGGATTAATTCATTACTGTGGTAATTAACAGAGCTCTGTGCACATGCTTTTATAACTGGGGCCATCAGTCCCTGCCCGAGTGATGTTTTGGGACGCGTGGATCCAGCTCTGTCACAGCCCTCACCAGCCATGGGCCCACTGAGCCAGGCCCAGCCCATAGACTGACATCCCAGCTGGGCCTCGGCCCAGCCCCATCCCCGTGGCCCTGCCATCCTGGGGCTGTGTTTGACCCTGCTTCCCCTTGTTTGGCCTGATCCTGACCCCTACCCGGTGGCTGACATCTGGCCCCAGCCCCACAGAGGTAGGTACCTGATGCTCCAGGCTAGGGACTATCCCCTTAGCCTGCCCTGCTCTTTCGCTGGGGATGGTGAGATGGGGCCCAGCTTGTGAGGTCCTTCCTTGCTGTCTCTCTACCCCATGGCACCACCACCCCACCAACCAAGACCCTCAGCATCCTGGCCACCAGGGAACTGCTGTCCATTGCGGTGCCCTGACATTCCCAATAAAACTTATCTATATGTTAAAAAAACCCAAACTACTACCAGAATAATGGTAAATTAATGCAATACTTGCACAGGGAGAATCACAAGTCAAAAAGTGAGTAGATGCATTCCCTGGAAAGTGTTCAATTCACCCTTTTACATAATATAACCTGTTCTTGCTTCCCTATTCAGTTTATAGCATAATACAGTTTTGATTGTTAAAACCAGCCCATAAAACATGTAACACATTTAAGAATGCTGAAGTTAACTTTGAAAGACTTCATGGCTTACCAGATTTGTTAAAATCACAACTGGTGTAAACTATCAAAGGTGCACAAACTTCACAGCTGTGCATTTGTTTATACCAGTGTAACGGCTGCACTTTTTGCCTTTTTGTTGTTTTGTTGGTTTGGTTTTTTTAATTCTAGCTCTTAACTATTGTTTGAGCTGTATACACAGCTTAGTCTGCTTTTTAGATGGTTCTATCTCACCTGCTTTTATATACATCCAAGTTTAGCTACGAGTTGAACTAAAAGACAAAAACATTAAATGGGCTGCAAAGCAGAAATTGCCTTCAGAAAATCACCAGCCCTTTTCAAAGAACGGAAATTACATGCTCTGGACCCTATCGCTGCCAAACGAATGGCACCTCTGTGCTTCATGCAAAGAGGAGACTGCCCAGCTTATGCTTTTCTTGCAGTGCCTTAAAAATTACAGAAATCTTCTCACGGTATCTTTTGAAAGCATAATGAGGTAGTTTCTGGATTCCCCTCTGTAATTCCTACCAAGCTATTACTTGTATCGCTATTACAGAGCAATATTCTGCTTCTAGGGAAAAGGAAAATAGCCCTCAACTGTATTTCCTATTACCACAGTAGAGTCATGTCCCATGGAAGCCAATGAATACAGGCCTAGGTTACAAGCTTGGTATGATTTTAGAAAAACTTACATAAAAGCTGGAGGCAGGATGGTTTGTCTTTGGGAAGGATGTGAGATCACGAGTCTGAAAAAGTGAATTCTGTTCTCAGATCTGCTTCAATCTTCTTTCCTTAAACTCAAGTGAACAGGTCACTCTGCATGACTCTTACCCATTTAGTTCCTAAAGGCAAGAAGCCCAGCATATTCATGCCCTGGGTTTCTAGAGACTGCTATAGCACAAGGGCTTAGTTTAAATAGATTAAAAATTGAGGGTCTGTACACATGCTGGTGTACTTCATTTCCATTAAACATTTATAGAAACAGCTTTATGATTCCTTCAGATTAGAAAAAGTTGAGAAATGTAGTGTTGAGTTTGTTGCATTGCCAAGTTAATGTATTTCTTTTTGGTTTTTTCTTTTTTTCTTTTTTTTATGTTTAGATTTTCCAGGTGCTATTATGACTTTTTATAGTCCTCACAAATTAAGTCCAAAATACCTCATTTTGAAGTAAAGCAGCTTTTTAAACATTTTATATCTTTCTATAATCAACTAACATTTTTCACTATTATCTTTTCAGACATGTTCTTATAATACACTACTCTGAATCACCACAGACTCTCATTCCCATTCTGGCTATTTTACAGAACTTGCAGTAGTAAAGGGTGAAATTCCAGAAGTGACAAAACATTAGTCACAAAGCAAGAGGCCATCATTTACGCTGTTGCAAAACAGTTGCTCCAAACTATATTTCTAAGACTTGGAGCAATTGTGTCGTGATGTAAATTTTGAGCCACAATATCTCGTAGAATGAATTGTAACTCTTAACAGCAAAAAAAGCAACTCCCAGTTGCATTTCAGAGAAGCTGATTTAAATTTAATTCAGTTCTTAATATTGCTAATCTGAAAAAAGCTCTGGTCACTAATAACATGCCTAATGGAAGAAAGGACCAGTTAGTCTCCTACAATCTGCTAGCAGCCTAAGTACAACTTCCAAAGTCGGACTAACTTGGGACAACAATGTCCTCCATGACCATAAAGCTCGAGCTGAGCCAAATAAGCTAAAAACTATTATAACCTGTCCAAACTCTTATGCTGTCTAATCATTGATAATTTTACTAAGGATTTTTCGAGATTTAGTGCATTCTCTTGAAATTCAGTTCATCAGGAACTAAGAGTAATAGCTGCAGTAGTCTAGGATTTAGGTAAAAGCTATGAAGCTAGAAGTGCAGGCTCAGTGAATGGTTCAGTTGATGGTACTGTCACTGTGTGGCAAGGAAAAGCACTAACAGGTAAAGCACTTGGCTGGCTGGGAGGCAATCTGCTTTAACAGGATGCCTGCTGAGCAATCAGAAACAACATTTACCAACCTCCCAACCAGAAGACATTGGAAGCACAAAGGCATTGTCAGAGAAAGGTAGGAGGTTAAACAGAGGAGGAAAAATGCCTTTTTTAAAGAAGACCACAGGCTACACTTTGGTACTGATGAGCAAAACACAGCTAGCAGGAGGAAGAAACAGCCAATGTCTGTCTATTCCATTGCAGTAAAAGACCATCAACAAAAAATGCTGGTCACCTCACCCCCATTTCTCTTTGCATTTTGTACCAAATATTAAGCTCCACAATACCCAAAGTCCTCTTTTTTCCAGGAAAATAGAAATGAAGAGGACAAATAGATCAGATTGAAAGGGCCCAATCACATTTTGGTAGAAATCATTCTATCAGCTTTGATGGGAGTTCAAACGGCAACTAATATAAATTGTTATTTTGAAAGCAAACAACATAGATTATTTTGCAATTATCTTTTTATGAGATTATGTAACAGTTTTGATGAAACAGCTGATTAATTTAGGAATCGACATTAATTTTCCCCAGTAGCCTTATAAATACATAAAAGGTCATAACATATACTTTCAAATAAGGAAGAGCAATTATTATAAAGAAATCTCATGTTTCAGGGCAGACAGCAGATACAGAACCGTGGACAAAAAGCTAAAAGTGAACATCACAGACTATAGCACAGAATACCTCTTGACTTCTCTAAACGTAGTGAATTTTGCAGTAGTCATAGGGAATATCTGACACATGCACTGATTTGAATTAATATTCCTATCATCAAGTTTTCTGCTTATAAAATTAATCTGAATGTAAATACCAATTAAAGTGTGTTTTTTATTTATTTGACCGAATAACCAAGAACAATAGGCATTATTTGCTTTTGCAGTGCCAAGAATATGTTAACTTATTTCATAGAATCATAGAATGGCTAGGGCTGGAAGGGACCTCCAAAAGTCATCTAGTCCTGCAGTGAGCAGGGATACCCTCAACTAGACCACGCTGCTCAGAGCCTTGTCCAACCTCACCTTGAATATCTCCA